>CAJHQP010001133.1:0-129949 GCA_905132765.1 Moricandia arvensis
ATGTCTAGGACAGTGTGCGCTTAGTTCCTCAGAACCTATACGGGGGTTGTATGGGCACCATCATAGACGGTTGTCTTGATGAGGCTGATGTCTGCGAAGAGAAAGTTAGACATGGATTAATTTTATTGCAGAACACTGGTGAGGATGGATAAATGAAAGTTTTCAGAGTCACCGGGAAACTGAGTATTTTTCTTTGCCAATGACATCAGCTGCCCGAAGATTTGGAACCTAAAGAGCTCTGTGAAAATTGCAGTAGGTGAAGTGGTAATTTCAACAAATTTCGTAAGATAGGTAAATAACGATGGATGAATGAACTCGAGTGCTTGAAGTGAGTTTTGCTTTTTGTAACATCAAATCCACTGAGCTCATAAGTCGCTCCCTCTTTAGAAGATGTCTGAAAGTGCTAAGCCGGTGAACATAAATAAATCCATGGAGGAGGGATGACTGTTAAACGGAAGGATCAAGAAAAGCTTGACAAAATATTAGAGAAGCAACATAATACGTTCAGATTCTATCATCGAGGGGAGATGAAGAGAACAATACTTGCATTCACTTGTTATGAAGTAATTCACCTTATCACCAATCAAAGATATTAAAACTCAAAAACAAACGCTAGAAAAATAAAGAACGATGTCAACATTAACGTCGTTAGCTAAAACCTAAATCATAAATTCTAAACTTTAAATATAAACTTTAAAACCCAAACTTTAGACCCTAAACAAAAATCATAAAGGAATGATGTTGACGCTGACACCGCTGTTAGAGCACCTATAATGGAGAATTCTAACTTCGGGATTCTCAAAATACATATATACATATATTTATATTTATATTTATATTTGTATTTAATTATGAGATTTTTAATTTTACGGGAAAACGCAATCCAAAGTATTTCTGCAGAGAACTTTTGGATTGGGTTTTCCGTAAAATTAAAAACCCCATAATTAAATATTAATATTAATATATACATATACATATAAGTATTTTGAGAACCCCTCTCCTTTCCCCCCCCCTCAATTAGAGATGTTCTTAGGCATGTTTATCCCTGGTCTCTTAAGTTGGGGTTCTTAACTTAAATTGACTTTTTTATTTTTTTGTTTTCAAAATAAAAAATTGGTTAAGAGACGGCTCTTAAGTCTCTTATTTAAGAGACGTCTCTTAGATTTTCTTAGTTAAAAATTCAGAAACAGCTATTAGAAAATTTAAGAACCTCTGCTAAGAGACTCCCAATAAACATGCTCTTAGAATTTAGGTTAAGGTCTAGAGTTTAGATTTAGGGTCAATGGTTTAGGAATTAAAATCTAGAGTTTGGCGTTAACATCAATATCATTTCTTTTTTTCAGCTATTTTTTTAATTTTAATAGGGCTTAGAGTTTAGTTTTAGAGTCTAAGGTTGGATTTAGAATTTAGATTTTGGTTTAGGGTCTAGGTTTTAGAAATTAAGATTTAGGGTTTAGCTGGTGCCGCAAACATTGCTTAACGTTGGCGTCGTTCTTTTTCAGTTATTTTTTTTAATTTTATTATTTAATTTATTTATCTACTTGACACTTTATTTGGTGATAAAAAAATGATGTGAATTAGATGTTTCACGGGAGGTGAATGCAAGTATTGTTCAGATGAAGAGCTCGAACTAGTAAACTAGTTTTAATTTGTAACTCATAATAAAAATAATATTGTAAAGTAGCTAAAATAAAAAATTATCTCGATAAGTTATACATTGATATATTATAGATAAATTCCTATGTATTACAGAATTTTATTATAAAACTGTTATAAAATTTCTATATTTATTTTTACTTTTTTCATTTTTTATTGTTAAGAATTTTCAATATTTTATGTCGTGGCTTCGTAGCCATGATTTAATATGTCACTAGGTGTTTTTCTTGCATCATGTGCAGTAGTAAAATTTTAAATTTAAATTATATTTAAAATTTTTATTATTATATTAAATTTTATTATTTTCTAACAAATATTTTCAAATAAATTTTGATTTAGTTGAACAAAAATGAAAATAAATTAAACAATTTTATTTATTTTAAATTATATTTAAAAATAAATATTTATATTTTTAAAATTATACTCTTAGACATATTTTTATCTATTTCTTTTAGATAAATATATTAAATCAAATTATATAAAATTAACTAAACTGATATAAAAATTGTATAATTATAAAAAAAACTAAACAGTATTTCTAAAATTTGTAGATATAAAAAAACTAATGATATTATTATATTATTTAATATCATATCTCAATAGATTTACTTTGATGAGAATGTATATTTTACTATCATATTGTAAAAGGTTATCAACATTAATTTTTAATCATCCATGTTATATTTAATTATACGCTATGTCATCTTTTTAGAGTGTCATGTCACATTTATTTAGTTTAAACAGTTGTAAAACTAACATGTGTTAAAATCTTGCAAATAATGTCTAAGACCATCCGCAACGCGGGTTGTTAACTGATCCTTAGCACCAAAACCTAGGTAAAACATAGTAAAATAATATTATAAATTTTTTGTAAGCTAAGAAAGGGTCCTTAACTAAGGCGTTTAAGGACTTGATCCTTAAAAACGTGGCCACGCCTGATTGGTAGGGGTTTCGGTTGTGTTTCGTGGGGAAAAAAAAGCATTCATTTTCACTTTTCACCACAAAAAATAAACCTCTTTTGCGAAAGAAAAGGCGATTCGGTAATCTTCGGTGGCGAAGGTAAATCGGAGCGTTTTGGTTCTTATAGCCACGAATATATTTCACTATTTATAGATATTAGCTATAAATAAAGTTGTGTGTCACTGAAGGAAAGCTATGAATAGCCACGTTGAACGATATCCACAAGTTCGACGATGCAAAATGGTGGCTATATGCGGTTATTGGTCAAATAGAGATGAAATATTTACCATAACTATTAAAATTTGTGGCTAAAACCAGATTTCTCGTAGTGATATACTGATGATCAGTTAAACCCTAAGGTTTCCATTGTTAATTGATTCGATCTCCTTACCTCAGCTGACATCCCCATTGTTTCAACACATTTAGACTACTTAATAGAGCTACTTTTGCTGTGGATACCTTAGGGCTTTTAGGAGCTATTACTTTCAAATTCAATTGAGGATAAAGCTCCGTGAGAGGATTTAAACAATGGAAGATGGTTACAAGCATAAGCAAGTGTGCATCGACGATCATACGAAGTGTGACTAAGGAAATGATATAGCAGTCATATGTTGTTGTGGGTGAACAGGCCAGCCTTGGACTAAAGCATATGAAGCAAGAGTTTTAGATGCCAGGAATGTTTAAATATTAGGGGTGTCAAGTATTTGAAAAACATTAGGGGCATCCGAAGGCAGGTTCGATGCCACCGGTTCTTTTTTTATGATAATAGTACTTTTTGTTTCAAAAGATATGTATATTTTAGAATTTCATATTTATTAAGAAAACAAATAAAGTTTTAGTGTACATTATTTTGTAGTCAATTATTCCCCACAAATTTTAGTCCGTACGATTTAAATAAACATAATTATAATTTTTTAAATGTATAATTTATCACTAATTAATAATTTGAAAATGTATTGAAACAATATTTTTTTAAAACATGAATTTTTTAGAAAAGAGAAAATAACAATTAAGGTTTGATTTCTTAAAACATAAGAACGACTTGGTAATTGTAACAACTTAGTTTCTTGTATTATACATAGTATATTAAATATTCTATTATTAAATAAACAACTTAAACAAAACTTAATAATTTTTTTTATTAGTTGACATTTATTTTCAAAGAATTTTCATGTTTATCACATTATTGGTATCATTATTTATTTTTACTTTTACTAAAGAGATGTTTTACAAATACTTTCTTCACTAAGAAGCAAAAGACTCTTTTATTAATTAGAATCTTAAACTCTACATTCCAAAATCCTATCTCATCCCTAAACTCTAAATCCTAAGTCATAGATTAATTAACTATAGCTAATTGTTTTTCTCTCTTAGAAATGAGAGTAAAAATGGTTAAGATAAACATAAAAGCTGGTAGTAAGAATGTGTATTTTAGATAAAAAAAATTTATTTTCTCAGACGTCTTTTCTATATTTGGATTTATATTTGCTATAATAGTTATGTGAACAAGATAACGTAAGCAAATTATTTTACTTTATCACTTATTTTGTATTTCATGTTTTATTGTTGATTATTTTTGTTAGAATAGTTTGCTCTACCATGTAAGTCTTAGTTTTTTTTCTACGTTTTGTAAGTTTTTATATTAAAAGAAAAACTTTTGAAATTCGAATTAACACAAAATTTTTATAAGGTTTAAATTTTTTAATATTGATGAATGTTTATTTTCATGTAACACTTTATCAACTTTTTTACTTTATTTTTATCAAAATAAATTATGTTTAATTTTTTTAAAATATAATAAATAAAAAATAATTATGATGCTTAAGGCGCTATATATGTTTTAAAGGACTGCATTTTTTTTAATGCTTAAGGTGCTATGTGTCTGGACAGGCACTGCGGATGAATCAAGTATAAAGCTCTGTGAGAGGATTTAAACAATGGAAGATGGAAGTCAGAGGTTACAAGCATAAACAAGTGTGCATTGATAATCATACGAAGTGTGACTAAGGAAATGATATATCAGTCATATGTATGGACAGGCACTGCGGGTGAATAGGCCAGCCTTGGAATAAAGCATATGAAGCAAGAGTTTTACGCGCCAGGGAATGAATATTAGGGGTGTAAAGTATTTGGTATATATTAGGGGCATCTAAAGGCAGGTTTGATTCCACCGGTTCTTTTCTATGATAATAGTATTTTTTTGTTTCAAAAATATGTATGTTTTAGAATTTTCACATTTATTAAGAAAAAAATAAAGTTTTGGTATGCATTATTTTTGTAGTCAGTTATTCCCCACAAAATTTAGTCAGTAAGATTTTAATAAACATAATTATAATATTTGAAATTTATAATTTATCATTAATTAATAATTTAAAAATGTATCGAAACAAATGTTTTTTCTAAACATGAAATTTTTTGAAACAGAGAGAATAACAATTAACATTTGTTTTTTTCAAACATAAGAACGACTTGGTTATTGTAACAACCTAGTTTCTTGTATTATACATAGTATATTAAATATTATATTATTAAATAAACAACTTAAACAAAACTTAATAATCTTTTTGATTTATTATTGGTTGGCATTTATTTTGAAGAATTTTTCATGTTTACCACATTATTTGTACTATTATTCATCTTTATCTTTACTAAAGAGATATTTTTACAAATACTTTCTTCATTAAGAGGTAAAAAATTCTTAGATTAATTAGAATCCTAAACTCCACATTCCAAAACTCTATCTCATCCCTAAACTCTAAACCCTAAGTATTAGATTAATTAACTATAGGGTTATAAGTGTATTTCCCCTCTTAGAAATGAGAACGAAAGTGGTTAAGGTAAACATGAGAAATAGTAGTAAGAATGTGGTATTTTAGACAATTCTCCTTTTATTTTTTCAGACGTCTCTTCTACATTTGGATAGATATTTGCTATAATAGTTGTGTGAATAAGATAACATAAACCAGTTATTTTACTTTCACTTATTTTGTGTTTCATGTTTTATTGTTGATTATTTTTGTTGGAATAGCTTGCTTTACTAGGTAAGTCTTAGTTTTTTTTTCTCTGTTTTGTAAGTTTTTATATTAAATAAAAAACTTTTGAAATTCGAATAAACACAAAATTGTTATAATGTTTTAAATATTTTAAATTGATAAATGTTTATTTTCATGTAATATTTTATGAGCTTTTGTACTTTTTTTATCAAAATAAATTATATTTATATATTTTAAATATAATAAATAAAAAATAATTATGATTAAAGGGCTGAAATTTTTTGAATGCTTAAGCCGCTATATATGTCCGGACCGGCACTGTGGATGAATCGTCTTAGTTAAAGAATTTAGTGAAGATGAAGTAGCTGATCACATATGTGTAATCAGTTTGCGTTTATCTTATAGATGAACTTTGGTTTTTTTTGTTTTTTTATGATTTCAGTTGTTTTCTCATTATTTTAAAATGTTGTTTTGTTTTTCATAATTTTTGTATAACATATATAGTGTTAAAATAATATTTTAAGATTTAAGTAATTAATATTAAAAAGTATATTCTACACAAAGATAAATGTATATCGTCTTTAAGTGTTGTAACGTGAGAGTGAATAGTTTCTCTCGCTAGTAACTCATTCACCTCTCCTTTCAGTCGAGTCACTATGTGCCTCTCTAGTTCGTCCGAGCTATCTATCTTATTATCTTTATATATTTTAAATTAAGTCATGATTATAATAGTAGTAAATAGTTACACGTAGGTCTGGGCGCTTGAGTACATGTTTGGGTTTGGGTCTGGGTCGGTTTTTATGGATTTCAGTTCTATTTTGTAATACGTCATAAGTCTTATACTAGTAAATTTATAAGTATGAATCGGGATCGGATATAAAAGATCGGTTTTATATCACATTCTAAAATTTATAAACAATATATCTTTTGGATTCAGGTTATATGAGAATGGTTCATATATACCTAAAGTAAAATCTAAAATTTGAAAGCAAAACATAAGAAATGTATACTTATTTTTATAGAGTAAAGTATTTAAGATACTTATTTAAATTTTAAATACTCATTGTTAGATATCATATCAAAACAAATAGGATATTGGATATTTGAATTACATATATTTATCTTTCAAATGTTTATATTTATATTAATTTGGACATTATAGTCGGTTTCTTCAGATATTTTTTAGATTTTTCAGTTTTTTTGGATTATCCGTTCTGGTTCGACTAATAACACTTCAGATTCAAATATGTTTTGTAGCACCCTACAAGACTCATTCATGTATTTTTACATTTTGAACCGAGTATGGATCAAATTTTTTGGTTTGGATTTCGAGTTACGGATTTTATGTCCAGTCCTAGTTACACGTACCAAAATCTGATCAGTTATCATTATCTTTAGGAAAAAAATGATTCTTGGCTATCTAAGTATTGACCATCAGATGACTAGCTATGCAGACTAAACTAATGTATATCTAGATACATGAAATATATGTTATACATTACAACATTCCCCAACTTAATGATGTTATATAGCTAACATCACGATCTTAATTTTATTAATTCAAATAGTGACATGAATGTCTAAGACGTTAACTTTGTTTAATTCTCACATTTATCAGTCATAATCTAATCTACCAGAGTGAAATTAACTAATTTCTCTAATTTTTTTTTTGTCGTCATGAGTCAAATTTTAGTTAAATTATGATCGGATGGGTCAATTTTTAATTGATCAACGGATAATTAAACTTAGTTATTGTTTCTGACGTCCATGTCACTTTTTGGATTAATAAAATTAAGTTCGTGATCTTAACTACATAATATCATTAAGTTGAAGAATGTTATCATGCATAACATATACTTCATGTAGCTATATAAACTTTAGTTTAATCTTTATGACTAGTCATGTGATGGTCAATACTTGAGATAACTAATATTTATTTTTCTTTTATTTTTATTCATTTTAAGCACATTGTATAATAGTTTTTTTGATGAGTTTTTAATGAGTTTTAAAATTTAACAGCAATATACTCCAAAGTTTTGTGGAATATATATTTTCACGTATCTACATCCATTATATTTGATTCTGTGTAATCGTATTTCAGATACAAAAGGTCTAAAAAGAAAACCATGTGTAATTAGACAACCTTTGAGTAATGTGAAACGAACAAACGCAGATCGCTATGCCAGGTCATATAGGCAAAAGTTCCTTTTTCCTTGCAAAACGTTGTAAAGTTTCTGTAACATCTCATTTTAAAATTATGGGAAGGCCATAAACTTTTATTATTGTATGAAAGATTTAATTGCAGAAACGCGCTAGTGTTTTGTGCCAAAATCGTCAACATATGCACACGGCATACGCTAGACTACTGAAACAGTGTCGGTCCTATTTTTTCCTTTTTCAACTTACTCTATTCTACAACGACTTGATTGGTCCTATTATTTTTCATTTGCTTTTCGTGGTAAGTTTAACAGAACATTAGGTGAAAATCAGAAAAAGAAAGTAAACTGAGATTGATTCATGTGGCAGATTTGACTTTTCTTCGGTGTCTTCTTCTTAAGATTTAGACAATTTTGTGGCCTTTCGTTTAGTACCCCACCATGAAAGTTACTCAAGTGTTTTCAAAATTCAGCTTCATTGCTTGATTGATTAAGCAAATAAAAATATTTATCGAGGAAGTTATAGTATCCAATGTTTAGATTCTTATTTTTCAGTCTACTTATAAGGCATATAATAACTGATAATGGTTGAAATAGAAAAAAACTGATACTTATTAAGCATTTATGTTAAAAATAGATTTTAATTGAATGATTCCAAGTTTTCAACTAAACGATTATGTTATTTCATTTACGATAAAAAGATTTGTTTGTAGTTTTTCACTGCAAAACTCCATATATTACTGAATTACTAATTTATGTTTGCGTTTAACAGTTATTAATAATGTACGTTGTTACAATATAGAATAAAAATTAAATTTGCGAAAGTGCATTTCAATACATTTTTTTTTTGCTGTGAAAACAACATTTACAAACAGTGATAAATTACAAAATCTTGCAATTCAACCTTTTCGCAGCATTTACAATTTCAGTGATATCATCTCTTATATATTATTTGAGAACTCATCTGACACATATTATTTTTATAGTCATTTTCACTTAAAAAATGATATGATACATTAGAATGAAGACATAGATAGTGTCTAAATATAACATGACAACTACATTTAATGTTGATTTCTTGTTTTAATAAACTTTTTAGAATATAAAATAACTCATAATCATCACTAAATAAATATATTAAATAACATAATAAGTATAAAATATTTTATAATTTTAAAAATGATATTTACTTTATTTTTATAGTCCTACAAATTTTACTGGTAAACAAGATTTTCAAAATTTTATGCAATTTATTAAAAATAAAAAAAAAAGTTAATCGTAATACCATTTGCTTTATTTTGATATTAATACATTTTCAATTTTAAAATTCTATTTAATTTTATCTTTTGATAATTATTAAAATTTTCATATCAGATTCTTTCAAAAAATATTATGCAGATTGATTTAATATATCTTAACAAAAAAAGTAAATAAAAATCTATCTAAAATAATAATTATAAATATATATATATATATGTATATATATATAATTTAAAATAAATTAAAATGTTTATTTTTAGCTTAATTTTAAGTTTAACTAAAGTTTCTATTGAATATTAGTATGAAAATAATAAAATAAAATTTTCAATATTAACTAACTTTTATTTTTTAAATAATTTAAATTTACAATTTCTATTGTTGTATATAGGGTAGGAAAACACCGGATTAACTTTTATTTGATTACTAAAATATTATTTTATCAACCCATCAATTTGCAATGGATAGTATATAACTAGTCAGTATCAAAAGCTATTGTGTTTATAAAATTTTATTTAGCTGTGGTGGAATGCATGTGCCCAATGTTTACTTTTTGTTTTTTCTTCTTTTATTGAATTTATAGTTAGTTTACAATGAGTTTATGTTGACTAGAATGGATGTGTCGAAAAGTCATACCAACCCATTTATCATACATGTCTGATGTTTCCAATCATTAATCTATGCCTAAAATCCAATTTATTTACTCTACCACATCTCTTTTAACAACATTTAACTCATACTGACTTTTTTAATTTACTAGGGTCGGTCCGCGCTACGCGCGGATTGTATATTTCAATTGGTTATTTTTATTATTTATTTAATGTTGTTGCTTAATATTTTATATATGTGTTATTTAATGTTTTATAATTTATTTTCTTGTGCTCATAATATTTTTTATAATCATAATAAGAAAAATTAATAATGTATATATTCATTGTTTTAAGTAAAATTAAATCATATCTATTATTTAAAAACAAATATCATACAAATAGTTAAAACAACTTTTGTAAAAAATATTGTATGATTTACATACACTAAACCTTCTATGAAAATTATTATTATTTAATATATTTTTTTAACTATAAGCAAAAAAATATCTTACAATTTAATTATAGTTAAAATATTATTCTAGATTATAACTCAGTGTGAAATATTGTTTTGAATCGCATCTCTGGGTAAAATGGAGGGTTTTTTGAGATGCCGGTTTGAAGTTACGACCTGATTTCTGTCATGACTTATATACAGCATATGCTTTTCCTTCACTGTTCTCGATTTTCAGCTTTTAGGAGTTAGTATTTGATTTTTCTCAGTGTACAAAGATGATCAAGATATTCTCAATAGAGATTCCCAATTTATTTAACTTTTACCATTAGATACTATTTACTTTTACAATTCTTATCTTTTGTAATGTTTATATACTTTCAAATTTAATGTTTTTTTCTTATATTCTTGCTTACATTATTAAAGATTAATGCATCTGTGAATTGTCTAGGGGAATTTGAAACATATTTTCAGTCGAAAATTATGATCCAAAACCATTAATTTTATATTTTTCATTGTTAGTAAAATTTTTTTACTGTTTATTAATATCACATTCTAATTTGATATAGCATCATTGACTTTTATTTCTGTTTTATTTTTTTGTCATTTGGATTAGTTTTTGTTTTCTTACTTCTAGTTAACTTTATTTTTTTTATTGTTTTTGTTAAACATCATACGTTTTTTTATTTTTAAACTTTTCTTTATTTTTTGTGAGCTGGAATCGGAAAATGTTTGTTGGCATGTTGTTTCTTAATGTGGTATGAGCTTGTCTCCTCTTATGGTTTCCTCATATTTTCTTACTCTTCTTGTGAGGCCTCAACCTTGGACAACACTTGGTTCAAAACATATAGTACCTACATGGTAAATTGCAAGAGAATTGTTTTTTTTTAAAACATTTAGTTAGCGATTGAAGTTAAGTAAGTAGATAATTAATGTTGCAGACAAAAATAACATTTTCTTAGTTCATGATGCATGCTGCATGCTGCTCAAGAGAGTACTTAGGAATAATTTTTTTTGTTTCATGGATGGATGAACATTTAGATTTCTGGTGAGTGAAGCAGTGAATATTGTCCCGGTGACCCCACCAGAGACAAAATTGTTAATATGTTAATGGGAGCGTTCATTATAGAACAGTTGATCATTAGAGGGGTTCAAGTCATGGTTTTGTTGTGAAGAGATGCAATGGTCACGTTCAAAAAAGAGATGAATGTGCTGAACTGAATCTTAATCAATTAAGATCAATGTGTAGGAGTATCTACTCCAAATAGTGGTTCTATTACATTAGACTTGTTTTTAGAGTGAATACGTTGATTTGAGAAGAACTTGAATCAGTGTTGTAAGTAGGCTCATAGAGTATACACCCACACAAATGTTTGTTCTCTCTCCTCACTCCATTTCAGAATCTCATTGCTAACTTGATAAAAGAATAGGTATTGTTCGGGTGCCCACTCTTGCTCGAATAAACATACAGCTTTTCCCGGTCAACGAAGAGTAACCGCTTGAACTTAACTGACATGTAATGGAACGCTAGCTGACCCAAAGTGGGGTTACTACTGTTGAAACTTGAAACGGTGACGATTAACCACTGTGATTGTAGGTTCTGGAACTCAAATGACTTCAGAAGTGTTAAATCCCTTCAGCCAGCTGGAAACTTTTTTGAATTCTGAGAATGATAGATTCTTATCACAGAGTTTTCAACATGATAGATACTACATAAAGATAAAAAGAGAATGAAATTCTATAATAGGGAAAAACACAGATGGTCACAACTTTAGCTTATGAACACATAAGATTCTATTGACCAATTTTTCACAATATACTAAGCAACTAAATGCTAAAATCATCAAACAACTATAAAAAAAGATGTTGTTAGTAGAATCGATTGATCAAGATTAGATTGTATTAAAACGATTTTGATCATTAGACAGAGGGTAAGAAACAAAATCAGAACTTTTGATGCGATATGTTTAAGGAATCAGACCTTCAATAGCTAGGGATTCGTGCATTGTAGAGGTCACTGATGTCCAAGTTGTCAAGATTGGTGTGGAATCTTTCAAGAACACTTTATGAGCTTCTTATAAGTGATGAGAAGATTGAATTAATGTTTTTCACTTGACAGAACATACCTTTATCAGAGATGCTTGAAAGTGTCCAGACGGTAAACGTCAGACGGTGGCTTGCATGAGGGTTAGAGGCAATACATGAACAAATCAAAACAAAACGAAAATCATGTCTCAAATGCCAGCAGCGACGCAAGTGGTTGAAGAAGATTGAACTGATGATTTTGAGAGGACAGAAAATAGCTTTTTATAGTTGAAGATTCACCGAAAGGAAGTAATGCAAAAGACAAATCATGAGAAGGTTTGCAAGCTACTGTTCATGACTGCTTTAAAGACGACCCTTTGATTGAGCCTCATTCTGCAACGTCTACAGTTATCATGTCTGGTAAGTTGAAGAGACTCTGTTTCTTTGGCGGTGAGAAGCTGGGATCACGTAGACGGAGTAACCTAGAGGAGAAAGACCAATGTTAATTTTTTTTTCCAAGAAGGCCCATCAAAAACACACACAAAAAGGCCCGGTAAAAAAAACACGTGTCAAGCTATAGTCATTCGATTTGATGACGTGGCGGGCTAAGAAGAGAGAAAACTCTTCTTTATAGTAATAGATATCGGTTCACTTGCGACTAGAACTGAAAATCTTAATGGATGGTTTTATCTATTAAATTTCATTTGATCTATTATTTGTTTCGATTTGATCTAAAAGTTTCGAATATTTGTAAGTTGTAAGTTTTCAGAGCGAACAAATACTAAAAATCAATATTCGTTAAAAATAAAATAAATTACAAATATTAAAAATTTATAGAAGGATATCCGCTCTTCTCCTCTTTTCTACAACTAAATATAGAGAAATATCATAAGATAGACCTAAAAAAATTTTTGTGACCAAAATAACTTTTAAGGAGAAAAATGATCAAAACAGAATTTATTAAAAGATGTAAAAATACATTTATACCATTTGGGTTAACTAATATAAATTTAGGATTTAGAGTTATAAGGTGGGGTTTTGGAGATGAAGCTTAAAATTTAAAATAAAACTAAAGAATATTTAAAAAAAAAAGGTCTATTTTGGTTTTTTTTTTGAGATCTAATTTTGTGACAAAAATTTTAAAAAGGCTATTTGAGAGATTTTCTCCTAAATATATTACTACAATTAATTATATAATCTTAAATATAGAATTTTATATAGTTATTATTTTAACATATTATATAACCATTTTATTTATAAAATTACTTATAAAACTATTCTATTAAGAAAGGAAAATACAATATTTATAAAAACTATCATTTTCTAAAATTTTCTGTATTATAAAATAAATAATTAATTAAATTTTTATGGAACATATAGTTTAACTAAATTTTTTATTTTATATTGTGTAAAAGATATTTTTTAAAAAAATGTATAGTTTTTTTCTAAATTTACTTGTATTGAATATAGTAGATTAGATATCCGTAAATATCGGCAAATATTCAAAAATATCTTACAATTTTTTGGATATCCAGAAAACTGGATATCTTTATTTTTCGAAGTAGAGCAAATTAAAAAGCAGACATTTGTAAACTACGAATTAAATTACAAATACTAACAATTATGACATTATCCGATCCGTGTCCACCCTTACATCAATTATTATGAATTGATCAACTACTCTAACCATTTAAGCTTATTTTCATATTCCCATTCCCTTGAAATATTCTTGAATAATAAGGTTTAATGTTAGTTTTTAACAAATGAGTCTGAGTTTTTATATTTTCAAACTGAATCGGTATCATATACTTCAAAGCGTTAGGTATAAGTTAAAGGAGATAATTCCTCGGTATACAAATAATAGATGTTTTAACTTTTTACTCCTATATAAAAAATTGATGTTTTAGTTTTAATTATTACTTTTTACTTGAAAGCTAAAACTTAAAGTAAAATTTAAAATAGAATCGGTAGAATTTTATTGGAAGCAAATAAAATTTTAAAAAATAATTAATTAATTAAAATATATATTATTTTATTAATATATGTGCAAATCTTTAAACATTAATTTTTAAATCTAGGGAGAGAAAATTCTTTTTACGTCGTTATGTTGGTTACTTTGTATTAAAAAATTTAGTTGCATAATTAGTTTTATAAATAACATTTTAACTATTAACTAGTCAGATTGGCTATGGAAAAAGCATACAGACCCACCTAGTTAAAAAAAAAAAAAAAAAGAGAAACAAATCTGTGTACGTGGGATTCATCTCAAAATTGAATGGTTAGATAATCAAGGACGTCAGAATGACAAGTATTATTAAATTGCAACCGACAATCATGGTTAGATCATAAATCATAGTCTAGTGAAGCTGATTATATATCATCATTACCCGCACTAATTCAGACTACAATTTTATCTAACTTTCTCTATCAAAAGATCATATCAGATTAGTCGTAACCAATATTCTAGAATTTGCCCTCTATAAAAAACTAGCAACTAAGAGCATTTTAACGTATGTTCTTAGGAGTATTTTTTAATGTGGACCCCATCAAAAATATAATAACCGTTGCTTTTGTTTTTTGTAACAGTTAAATAAAAACCATTTTGCTCTTATTTTTTGTACAGTTTGTGTGAACTTCTTTAACACGTGGTGATCCGCGATTGATTCGTTTTTTTTTTTAAATTAATAAAACAAAAAAAAATTAAAAATTCCAAATGGGGATTTTAGAATTAGTCATGCTCTAAACACTTTATTTGAGGCTAGACTATGACTAAGTTTAACAAATTATTTATTTATTTAAATATAAATTATTTTGATAAATTATTAAATTAAATATACAAAATAAAAGAAAGTAGACAAATTTGTTAATTTTTACTAACATTATTACTTAATTCAGAACCATGGTCATAACCAAAAGGTAGATCAAGTTGTATAAACATAACTAATGAAAACAGCTTCTTTTCAAAATAGTGAAAACAATGTATAAATTAGAATTAATGTGAATGTATGCCAAGTTTTTCCCTAAATAAAAAGTTCCCCACCACTTGTACATAAACAAACAAATTTTCAAATTTTCCACCGATCATATTAATTACTCTGATAATCAGTAAAGAAAAGAGAACTCTTACACCAAACGAGTCCCACCAATCAAGAAATATAAAAAAATAAGATTAAAATAAATATAAGAGACAGAAATCTCACCGAACTTTCATTGTACTCCATCTCTGCTTCTTCTTCTGTCTCCTCTCCTCCATTTTCTCCTTCGCCTATCTCTCTCATCCTCCAGCTATCAATCGTTTCTTCCCAAACCCTTTTGAATAAACTCTCAAGTTCTTCAGAGTTTATACTTTTCTTCTCCGTTAGAGAATGAGCTTGTTCTTATAGTTAATGGATCTATCAGTTCGTCTTAGTATCCTCCGGGATCTGAAATTTCCTTCGCCGCCGCCACCACCACCACCAACGCCTGTTTTCCATCATGCGGGCTCGACGGGGACGAACTTTCCGATCATAATCGTGGCCGTGATTGGAATCATAGCCACAGCTCTCTTACTTGTAAGCTATTACGTTTTCGTTATCAAATGCTGTCTGAATTGGCATCGAATCGACATTCTTGGCAGATTCTCCTTATCCCGACGGCGACGCAACGACCATGGTCCTATAATGCTTTACTCTCCAAGGATAAATCGCGGTCTCGATGAATCCGTCATTAGAGCAATCCCTGTTTTAAAATTCAAGAAGAGGAGAGATGGAGACGGTCAAAAAGAAGGAGAAGAGAACACTTCTCAAGAATGCTCTGTTTGTTTGAATGAGTTTCAAGAAGAGGAGAAGCTGAGGATTATCCCAAACTGTAGTCATCTGTTTCATATCGACTGCATCGATATTTGGCTTCAGAACAATGCTAATTGCCCTTTGTGTAGAACTAGGGTTTCTTGCGAAGCAAGTTTTCCCCCCGATCCACTGTTTATTCCAAGTAATTTTCAGGATAATGCAGTATTGGGGTCAGACACTGTCGTAGTTAGAGGCGAGAATGAGTATGTTGTCATTGAGCTAGGTCTAGGAGACAGTAATAGCATCAATAGTGACCGAGATAGTCCAATAAACGGAAGGGTACTTGTGAGACAGGAAAGATCTAATTCAGGTTACCTACAGACCGAGAACCCACAAAATTCGATCAGTAAATCTCCGATGAAGCTTGATCGAGGAGGGTTTCATAGAAAAGGAAGAAGGCTTCACAAAGTCACCAGTATGGGAGATGAATGTATCGACATTAGAAGAGACAAAGATGAGCAGTTTGGTAGTGTTCAACCCATCAGAAGATCGATCTCTATGGATTCGTCTGCAGATAGACAGATGTATTTGGCAGTTCAAGAGGCAATTTTCCGGAAAACCCAGGAAAATCCGGTGGTAGGAGAAGGAGGAGAATGTAGCAGTAGTAGCGGTAATGTTAGTAGTAACAGAGTGAAGAGATCTTTCTTCTCTTTTGGAAGCAGTAGACGTTCTAGAAGTTCTTCCATATTGCCTCTTTCTTTTGAACCCTAATGGGCCACTTTGCTTTTCTTTTTTTTTACATTTTCTTGTTTCTTTCTACACATTTGTTTTATTTTATTGTCTGGTCGGTGAGGTAGGAGAGAAATATAGGCGTGGTTTTGGATTTTAGAGGTCAAAGAGTAAATGAGTTGTATTGTGAAATTATTGGACTTTTTTAAGTTTGAAAAACTCAAATCTCATTTTGCCAATGAACGAATATGAACATACTTTGGTATCTTTATATGAAACATTAATTTCATAACAAAGATGCTACACCATATTGCAAAGTCAACATTTGTTTCTTTGCGTTGAATTTTAGCTTAGTACTAGAATCTGCTTTAAGCCATTATCAATTAATATAATCGAGCATTTTCCTCAACCATACTCATCGAATAATGCTTCTTATAAAATATTACTGAGCTTTTTATTTTTCAATTAGATAGCTCGAAAAGTTTTGTTACCCAGAAAGTGATTCCTTTAAGAGGAAACATCGTTATTATTTAAAAAAAACATCGTTATTCTTTTGCGTTTGTAGGGCTTAAATTGAGCTAGTTGCTGAATGCATTTACGTAGAAATACGTGATTGTCAAATTTTGAACCACCAATAAAATAAATATGATATATGCAGACGCTCTATGCAAATCGGATTTGATTTAGTCCCACGGTATTAATTGTCTTAGTTTATTAATCTTTCCGTTCCAAAAAAATCTAAGTTTTAGAAAAAAAAATCATTTCAAAAAGATATATTTTTTACATTTTCAATGCATTAATTAATGATAAACTAAAGTGGAGTTAAGGTTTTGTATTGTTGGAGCTTAAGAGCATGTCCATCCATGCTCATTAGGAGGGTTCCTTAGCAAAAAGTGGTGGTGGGCCCCACCACTTTTGTTAAGGATCACTCCTAAAAATCCCTATTTAAGAACCGCTCCTTACACTGTTTTGTGGATCCCACTGACACGTGGCGGCCCATGATTGGTTGTTTTTAATTTTTTTTTTTTTAAAAAATCGAAAAAAAAAAAAAATTAAAGACCCATAGGGGATCCTTAACTGATGGAGATGCTCTAAGGAACTGGAATAGATAGGGCATATCACTATAGAGGAGAAGGTAGGATCTGTCACTAAAGAGATTAAGGCAGACAGAGTTTCACATATCTATGCTAAAGGGCTACTGACGCAGGAGCATTTACTCTCTTGGCAGTGACCTGATTCCTTTGTTTTCACATTTTTTTTTTCTACTAAGTTTGGCTTTTCTTATGTTTTCTCCAATTAGAAAATTTCGATATTTATGTTCCTTTTCCAAAGATGGTTTGTGTCTAAGGTTCATCTATATAAGCTAGTCTTAACGTTTAAAGTCCGATACATTTTGATTTCGATAAAAGAGCTTTGCTTTATACCTTGTTTAATTTGGTTAAATTCATCAAACAAGAACTTGATCTTAAGAAGCTATCGAAAGAAAATCTTGATTGATCCAAGAACAAGTCTCTAAGGAACCTAAAGTTCCTTGATCGAATGTTCACCGTATCGTATGCTGCGTCATGTTGGTATCAGAGCTCGGCTACGCTTCGAAACTTTCTCAACCGATACGATGGTCCAAAAGACTCGTTCTCAGCAATATCAAGCTGATGACGACATACCCGCAGCACAACAATTCATTCATGATCTTAAAGTACAATTCACAACGCTCTCAAACGCAGTGGCTGCGCTATCCACGCAAAACACAACACCAGCGATACACTATATACGCAACACCCGACCAAGTATCCATAACGACACCGAGGAAGAAGATAACAATCCGTTCGCTCCACTTCGTCAACAACCAGTACGACATCTTGTAACAGTAGAAGAAATCCTTGAGTTCAAGCAAATTCCATTAGATCAATATGTGTCTCTTTTTGCAATCCGCTTTCGCGATCGAGCAGCCGCTTGGTGGTCACAAAGCAAAATCTAAAATTACTACATGGGACAAGTTGAAGCGAGAGATGCGAAAGAATTTTTTACAACTACGATCAATTAATGTTCCAAAAGTTTCAGAACTTACGGCAAGGAACACGATCTGTAGAAGGTATGCAACATAATTCTTTAGAATGATCAATCGCGTAGAAACACAAGAATCAGAACAACAATTTGTCATGAGGTTCATTGGAGGACTCCGAAAACAAATTCAATTCACATCAAATCTATTTCGTCCTCAATCATCAACAAGCCTTAACACTGGAATCACAAAACTGTAATGGATTCCCCGTTTGGAGCTCCAACCGACAAAGTCACACTACTTCCACCACTACATCAACCGCCCCAACTGACAATTCAACAACAAAGACATAAGCAGCTATTGTTCCTTTTGATCCACAGAGACATACACGACTTGGAGGCTTGCGATATTTCTTGTGCAGAACGTCGTACTATGATTCAGTTCTCGGTTGGTAATACATATAAAATCAAGTGTATTGTGATCTTGTTCTGATGGATGTTTGTCACCTTCTCTTAGGCCGGCCTTGGGAATTTTATCGTCATGTCATACATGATGGGTTCCTTAACACTTGTATGTTTTGATTCAACGAACATACCTTTACTCTCAAACCAATGGCACCCACTCTACCCGACAGTTCCACCACCACAGAAGTCACACCAAACCCGGTACTCCTTCTGCACCACTTGGCCTTTTCAACTGCATTACGCAGCGGCGATCATCTTGTTTTACTACTGGCAGTAACGTCTTCTCCATTTGAGAGTCATGATGTTCCAGATGCTTACAAACCATTATTAACTGAGTTTGCGGATGTGTTTCCAGCAGACCTACCGTCACAGCTTTCTCCTTTCGCGATATACAACATCATATCGACTTCATGCCAGATGCATCTTTCCCTAATCGTTCTCATTACAGGATGAGTCCAGCAGAACATGAAGAATTGAGGCGACAAGTTGAGGAGTTAGTGGCAAAATGGTTGTTACGACAAAGTCTTACTCCGTGTGATGTTCCCTCCTTATTGATTCCAAAAAGATGGATCATGGCGTATGTGTGTGGACAGCCGCGCCATCAACAAGATCACGGTTAGGTATTGTTTTCTTATCCCTCATATTGATGAATTTTAGACCAGATCGGTACATCAACAATATTTTCAAAATTGGATCTCAAAAGCGGTTATGATCAAATCCGTGTTCGTCGCAGAGATGAGTGGAAAAAAACGTTTAAAACTAGGGAGAGTCTCTTTGAATGGCTCCTTATGCCATTTGGGTTATCTAACGCTCCTCAGCACCTTCATGTGCGTGATGAACCAAGCACTCAGACTTTTACAGGCAAGTTCGTGGTCATCTATATTGACGATATATTGGTCTTTAGCAAAAAAATCGACGAGCACATTCAGTACTTGCGTGGCGTTCTCTTGGTCCTCTGACGTGACCATATGTACGTCACACTAAAGAAGTGTGAGTTTGGGTCACCTCGAATTCATTTTCTCGGCTACATTGTCTCGTCTCACAGTCTTGCTGTTAATCCAGCAAAAGTTTCTGCAATTCAAACGTGTCCTAATCCCAATACAATCTCTGAAGTAAGAATCTTCCACGGACTTGCATCGTTTCATCGCCGCTTTGTGCCCCAGTTCAGTAGCTTAATGGCACCTATCACTGATTGTATTTGTACAAGCTCGTTCTCTTGGTCGCCGGAGGCATCTTATGCATTCGCTATTATCAAAGACAAGCTGAGTTCCGCACCTATCCTTGCGTTACCAGACTTTAATATAGAACATCATTCGGATGCGTCTAAAACAGGCATTGGAGCAGTTCTGACTCAACTCTCGTGACCCCATCACCTTTTTAGCGAGAAATTGGCTGGCGCTCACTCTCGCTACAGTACGTATGACATCGAGTTTTATGTTGTGGTTCAAGCAATTAAACATTGGCGTCATTATATATTTCATGAGGAGTTTGTTCTATACACTTATCAAGATGCCTTAAAGCATTTACACAGTCAGAATAAAGTATCTTCTCACCATGCCTCTTGGATCGCGTACCTCCAGCAGTTTACCTTCGTCATCAAGCACATTGCGGGTTCCTCTAACAGTGTGGTAGACACGCTTAGCAGACGTCAACTTCTCCTTATGGTGCTACGTATAGTGGTAACTAGTTTATCTACTAGTACGCAAATGATCCATTTTTGGACGTGTATTTCACGAAGCATCAACATGTTTCTCGACAGAGTATACAATATATGAAGGCTTTCTTTTTTGTGGAGACAAGCTTTGTATAACTGAAGAAAGTCTACGTTTAAAACTGATCACCGAGTTGCACAATGAAGGGCATGTATGACGCGGTCACACTTACGAGCTGGTCGTTATGTCATATTTCTGGCTTCCCTATGCAAGGACGTCTCTCGCTTCGTTGAGCGGTGTGTTACTAGTCAAAAGACCAAGGGTTCAGCGTCCAATGTGGGTTTGTACTTGCCTTTGCCTATTTCAACACAACCATGGACTGATATAAGCATGGAGTTCATGCTAGGACTTCCTCGAACACAACAGGGGTTTGATTCCATTTTTCGTTGTTGATGATTTCTCTAAGATGGTCCAATTTATACCATGTAAGAAAACGACCGATGCTGTTCAAGTCGCGATTTGGTTCTTCAAAGAGGTATATCGTCTTCATGGTTTACCTTCATCGATCGTCTCTGATAGGGATTCACGATTTCTTAGTCATTTTTGGCGGTCTTTATGGAAGATTCTCAATACAAGTCTGGACATGAGTTTGGCTTATCATCCTCAAACGGATGGGCAAACGGAAGTTGTTAATTGTTCTCTTGGCAACCTCCTGCGGTGTTTGGTCGGAGATGATATTAAAACGAGGGATCAACACCTTCCTCAAGATGATTCGCTCATAATCACGCTATTAACCGCAGCATGGGTTTCTGCCCTTTTCAGGTGAACTAGGATATTATTCTCCGAGCTCCTACTGACTTATCTTTGTTACCAGATAGAACGAGAATCCATGGCGATGCTTCCAATTTTTTCGTGACAATTGCGGACGTTCATGCCAAAACCATTGCTAACCTTTCTGCTTCTAGTGCAAAATACAAAGCTGCTGCAGATGTTCGTCGTCGCCGCCTGGTACTTAACCCCGGTGACATGGTGTGGGCTGTCTTAACACAAGACAGGATGCCGACAAACCTCTACAACAAACTGCATGCTAAGAAGACTGGTCCCTTGAAAATTGTTGAACGTATCAATGACAACGCTTATCGTGTGGAACTCCCTTCGGACATTACAACTTCTGATGTGTTCAATGTTAAGTATTTATCGGCATTTCTTCCTGTAGACACTGAAGGCAATCAGGGTCGAATCCTTCAAACCCTGGGGGACCTGATGCAGGAGCATCTACTCTCTTGGCGGTGACCTGATTCCTTGGTGTTCACGTTTTCCTTTTTCTATTAGGTTTGGCTTTTCTTATGTCGTCTCTAATTAGGAAGTTTCAATATTTATGTTCCTTTTCCAAAGATGGTTTGTGGCTAAGGATCCTCTATATAAGCTAGTCTTAACGCTTAAAGTTAGATACATTTTGGTTTCAATAAAAGAGTTTTGCTTTATACCTAGTTCGATTCGATTAAATCATCAAACATGAAGTTGGTCTTAAGAAGCTATCGAAAGAAACTCTTGATTGATTCAAGAATATGTCTCTAAGAACCCTAAAGTTCCTTGATCGACCATTCACCCTATCGTATGTTGCGCCTGCTACAAAGGATGAGGGAGAAATGGATCTTCGGGATCTACCACAGAGATCTCGAGAAGGATAAGTAGCAGTTTTTAAGAAGATATGATGAAGGAGATCAGCTTCTGGTAAAGATGTGTCTTCTAGAGAGAGAAGTTTGTGGCATTTCTTTTCTTGAATACGATGCCAAGAACACAACACAACAAGGACGCAAAGGCATATGCTTATTGAAACACGAAGGTGAACTTGGGTTCTTGTTGGAACACGGTGGCGATGGTAGGTGCTTACTAGAGCACGGAGAAAAGGCGGAGGTTTTATCTGAATCAAAGAGACTTTGTCGTGAGATTACCTTAACAATCGTGTCCACGAGAGAAATTTTTCTAGAATTTATCTTATTTGATTGCATTTTATCACATTTTACGAATTTTCTTTAGATGAATTATGACATAGTTAAGGAGTAAATTGGATAAATAATCTTTTAAAATTTGATAGCGTAAAATGTGCTTTATTGAGTAGGTAAATGATAAAAAAAAATATTTCCAGTATATTTTTTCTATTTTAAATTTAATGAATCAGTTATTAGCCAAAGTTATGTGGTGTATCTTTAAAATATTATATATTACTAGATACACATTTAACTTAGAGCTGTAAAATGGGCGGGCTGTCAATTGGGTGTCCACCTCCAAATTTATTTGGGCTTTAAATGGTCACACCCATGTTTCCACATGGGCTTTAATTGGTCAAAAATTAGAAACCAATAGATCTATGATTGTCAATGGATTTGGTCACTGTGGACGTGGTCCTCCCAATAAGAAAACATTTCTAGGGTTTTGCATTTGGGGAAAATAGAATCAGTTCATCATTTCACGCATCCACTCGAGTCCTCTCCCTCGAAGGCGACTCATTTTGCGATCTCCATCCTCCGTCCATCTCTGGCCGTCTCCGACGGTCTCTGTTCGTCTCCGGTCGTCTATGTTGGTCTTTGTTCTTCTCAGTTTTTCTCTCCAAAAGTTTTGGGTTTCATCTTATTCTATCTGTCAAAATCGAGATGGGTTTTACTTGTTTTCGTTATTTGAGAAACATGCAAATGGATTTACTTGTTTTCTTTGTTTGAGATTTGAGAATCTGAGATACAAAATCGAGATGGGTTACTTGTTTTCCTTATTCTTGTTTATGTGTTTGCTTGCTCTTGTTTGATGGGTTTCGGGTTTGATGTAATTGCATTGCTCTGATTTGAAAAGTTTGTACTCTGAGTTTAGTTTAAGTGTTTGTTCATTGTTCTGTTTGATACCATAAGAAGAACGAGGATAGATATATTAAGTTATATGCTCTATTTCTTGTTTATACATTATATGGGATTACTTGTTTTCGTAATATATAAGTTATATGCTCTGTTTCTATTAGATTTTGATCACTCACTCTTAGTTTTACTCTGTTTTTGTAGCTCCATCAACTGAAATCTCTGTTTTTTCTTTCTAAATAAAGTGTTACTATTATTTTGGTTGAGGATGCAGAAGGTTAAAGCTAATGAAATTTGACACTGTGTGCTCTGTTTCCTTAAGTTCTTAACTATTTGACGTATCTCGCCATGCTCTTTGCTTTACTTAATTCAGCTCATATTTTGATATGGTGGTTTCTCTGATGCTTCTTTGATCTTTACTTTTTTTTAGTTTGAACATTGGTATCTGAACCATTGCTTACTCTTGTTTGTTGGGTTTCGGATTTAGTGTGATAGCATTGCTTTGGTTTGATGTGTTTGTTTGCTCTGATTTGAAAAGTTTGTACTCTGAGTTTAGTGTTTGTTCATTGTTCTGTTTGCAAGCTTAGAGTTTCGAGTTTTGATATGTGTTAATCTATTTTCAGGGATTTAAATCTGTATATGATCTTAAGGAAGGTCACAGATTTTGTATGAAAGAAGAAACCATAAGAAGAACGAGGTTTGATATACAAAATTTCATACTTGTTTTCCTTGTTTGGGATACAAAATTGAGATGGGTTACACGTTTTGAATCGTTTAGTTTCGAGTTTGCTTGAGATGGGTTTCAGGTTTTGAATCTTTTGGTTTTGGGTTTACTTACCATGGGTTTGATGACTGATGGGTTTGATGGGATTCATTGCTACGGTTTTGATGGGTCATGCTTTCACGATCTGATGTTAAATGAGATCGATGGGTTTACTGAGTTTCATTGATGGGTAAACTTGTTTGTTCACTTGTTCATTGCTATGGTTTTATTTGCTTGTTTGCTTGAGATTGGTAAATGAGATTGATGGGTTTACTTTCATTTGTCTTCTTTCTTTGTTTTTAAGCTATGGTTTTGTTGTTCTGTTTATTCATTTTTCTTCAAGTTCTTTAATTATGTTGTTAAGCTATGGTTTTGTTGTTTTGTTGATTCATTTTATATAGTTCTGTGGATTCATTTTTTTATTTATTTGTTGGGTTTACCTACGGTTCTTTTGTTTACGGGTTTTACTTGTTAATTTTTTTGTTCACAAGTTTACTTGTTTAACTTACTTTCTGTTTTTTCAGATGGACAATGAGGATACTATGAACCTAAACGACACAAATTATATGAGTGGGGATGAACTGATGGATCAAAACTCAGATGAAAATGCAAATGAAGCAGTAGAAGTTGAGGATACTCTCATGAGCACGACTGATAACCATGTTAAAAGAGGGGTTAAACGCATACACTCTAGATGTTGGAAGCATTTTAGTAAGGAGAGAAATATCCAGATGGTTCAAATGACATCCATCGAAAATTATGCAAACACAACTACTGCTTAAACTTGCGTAGGAGTGGAACCTCAACTCTTTTGCGTCATATAAAAAGTTGTAGTTTGAATCTTGTCCCTGGTACACCTGGAACTGGTAGGAAGATAGATCAGCTTGTGTGTTCGTGAGATGATTGCAATAGCCTTGATTGAGGATAACCTTCCATACTCATTTGTTGAGTATAAACGAATTAGAGAAGCATTTCATTATCTTAATCCTAGTATAGAGTTCTGGTGGAGAAATACAGCTGCTAGCGACTGTTTAAAGATATATGAGAAGGAAAAGCTCAAACTGAGATAGAAGTTAAAAGAAATGTCAGGAAGGTTTTGCTTAACAACTGACCTGTGGAGTGCTCTTATAGTGGAAGGGTATTTGTGTTTGACGGCTCACTACATAGATGTAGACTGGATTCTGAAGTCAAAGATTCTCGACTTTTGCGCCTTTCCTCCTCCTCATATTGGTGGTACTATAGCTATGAAGATAGTAGAACATTTGAAAGAGTGGGGGCTAGAGAAGAGAGTCTTTACAGTCACTGTGGATAATTCTTTATCAAACGACAACACGCAGTCTATTCTCAGAAGCAGCTTCAAAGGGAATTGGTATGCAATGGAGAGTTCTTCCACATAAGGTGTATTGCTTATATCTTGAAATAAATAGTTCGAGATGGACTGAGTGTTATTGATGGAGCTTTGGAGAAAATAAGAGACAATGTCAAGTTTGTAAAAGTGACTGAATTTAGAGAGAGACTCTTTCAAAGTTGTGTGCAAACAATAGCTATTAAAGCTAACGATAAAAAGGTGGGTTGCCAAAGTTGGTTATGGATGTAATATATCACACGTTAATCTTGTATATGAGTTAGAACAATAGTTATGGCACGATGAGTTTTAAGAGTTTCACGAATTGTGAATAAATTGAAATGTTGTACAAACCGCTATGATAAATTAGATTAATGATGGCAGTAGCAAATTTCAAAGAACTATTTATTAAAATGAAGAGTAATATGTTAATTATGGTTTCTTCTCAAACTGAATAAAAATATTTTATTATATAATTCTTTAAAAGTGATAGAACCATGTGAAAAAACATTTCTCATAAATAGTATAACTTTTTAAAAATAAGAAAAATATAATTTTTCATTCATTCATTTGATAACCATTTAGAATAAAAAAATAAATAACTGTACTTAGCATTTATAATTAATGGCCACAAATTTTTTTAAATTTTCTATATATTAATTGGAAAAGCATTTTTAAGTTGTGACTTATGTTTTAGTGCTTAGGTGTCGGCTATCCTCACAAATTCTATAAAAGGGGCAAAAATTACTAGAGTAATTATATAATTGCTAATGTCTAGTTTCCTACTACCGCTGGTGTTATGTGAAATATTGCAAGTGCCATTACAAAATTTTGGTGGCGCTCGAATCCCCCAAAGAGAGGAATCCACTGGGCAAAGTGGGAAAATGTCTGTTTACCAAGAGAGGAAGGTGGATTAGGTTTTCGAATGATCCATGAGTTTAACCTTGCTCTATTGGAAAAACAACTCTGGAGGTTAGTACAACATCCCGACTCGATGCTGAAAATGGTGCTAAAAGAAAGATACTACAAAATATGTTTGCTTTTGCGAAATATCTCAGTAAGCAGTCCATCATATGTGTCGAACATCATCTCAGCAGACCGGGATCTACTTTTATTGGGAATCATGCATAAGATACATTTAGGTTACGAGGTCAAGGTGTGGGAGGATCCTTGGATTCCCACTTCACCAGTTAGGACAGCTAGACATGCGGCTACAGTCTTAAACCCAAACATGAGAGTAAGTGATATGATTAATCAAGACTTGAATGAGTGGAATGTAGGGCTTTTTGAGGATTATGTCGATCCTGATGATATACCTTACATAAAGAGTCTGGCCATAAGTACGGCTTATTGTCGAGATACATTATGTTGGAACTATACCAAAAATGGCTAGTACATAGACAAATCAGGTTATTAGGTCGCATGGAACTTACTAAAGGATGCGAAGGAAAATGAGATAGTGGAACCTAGTATAACAAAGCTACAAGCCTTTGCTTGGAAGATTAAATCTCCTAAAAAATATGTCAAGTTATATGGCAACTGATAACCGGTCATGTGGCGGTTACGAAGAACCTGATAAGGCGTAACATGAGATGTGATAACTACTGCCCGCGCTGTGGGGAACCTGATGAATCTGTTATCCATGCAATTTTTGAATGCCCGCCAACTCTCCATGCTTGGTGCTTATCAGAGACACCAACAAGTCAAAACATATTCCCTCTCCCGAGCATTTATGTTAATATGGATTACCTCTTATGGAGGAAAAAACAACATTGTTGAACCAAAATTAGACAGAGATCCTTATCCGTGGACAATCTGGTACATCTGGAAGGCCAGAAACGATAAACTCTTTAGGAGAATAGACAGAGACCTATTGGAACTAGTTCGCTATGCTGAAAGTGAGTGCCAATCATGGTTCAAAGCTAATGAGAAAGAACCATCAGCCCCACAAGATCATAGTACTGAGGAACATCAAGTCTTAAGATTGAAGAATATCTGCATGATAGATGAATCATGAACACCTACAACATAATTTAGTGGATGTGGATGAGTCTGGATGGATAGAATGAGAAAGGTGAGCTTATGGGTGGAATTGCAACCGCAGAGATTCCGCCATGTATTCTGAGTTGGAAACGTTAGGCTGGGCGATGAAAAATACGCTTAAGCATTCGATATGTTAGAGCTTTGGAGCATACTACAAGGATTTGATCAACATGCTCAAAGAACCCCAAGATTGGCCATGATTTGCAACATAGCTGGAGAAGATAGAGATTCTGAAGATCTGCTTCCTGAACTTCAAGATTACCCATGTTCCAAGATCGCAAAACCAGATTTCATATTCTTTAGCTAGGTTTGCTAGGTCGTTCCACGGATCTCTGCATTTAATTGGTTGTTATATTCCGGTTTGATTATTCATACCATCTCTAATTTGAGTAATAAAACAACTTTTTAACGGTAAAAAAATTACATAATTGCTATTGTGAACCATTATTATATAAAGGTATGTCGTGCCATTTTCTTTCCAAATCAGTAATGCCAAGATCACATCAATTATTACAGAGTAATTAATCAACCATTTATACTTTGACCTCAGTATCACATATAGGTGAGTTTACACATTAATTTATTAGGTTTTTATCTTGAGGTTGGTTATTTGAAGACCAAGTCTCAATTTTTTGATATATTAACTTCAGTCCACTGTTTATTGGACATTGGTTTATAATGGAAAGGTCTCGTAATATGAAACCTATAGAGAAAACACTTGAAATAACTTACTTTCTCTTCTCATGGTCTATCCCCTATTATAAAACATCCTAGACACGGTTTTGCTAATATTTAAGTTTTCTTATTAAAATATCTCACTTCGTTCCATTATAGGTTTTATAATTCTTCGTATTAATAAACATTAGACTTCTATCTATTAAAATATAGTTCTAAATTTATTTACTAGTGAAAGTTGTCATGTAATTTTTGAATTGTTTCAAGTTTGTTAATGTATTACATAATTTATGATACCATTTAATTAAAAAGATATTTATAATTATCTCTATTACTCAACTATCCATCTACATTCATAATCTTTCATATCTTACCTAAATATAGCAACTTCAACAAAATATGGTAATCAAAATATGTTATATTTTTTAAAAAAAGTAATCAAAATATACTTTCGATTTTAAAAAAAATGGAAATCCAAATAATTTTATTTATATATAATTTTTAATATACAAAAAATATATCCGCCCTTTTAAGGGCGGGTCAAAATTTAGTTTTAAATAAACATCTTTCATTGCAATACATAAAAAAAACTGAAAACTAACCTAAGAAAAAACATTTGCGTTGAGGTTGTTCAAACTCAGATTCGCCATTCATCGGTAGCTAACCAAAAGAAACAAAACTATCGGTTTCTCTATTGATCCCTTCTCGCAGTCAATCAAAGCTCATTAATATTTTTGGATGATCATATAAGAATTAAAGCCGAAGATGAATTAGATGTTACATAAGGTTTTCTAAAATCTTACAAGAGATTGAAACAATGAAGATGTATTTAGAAGCTATTGAATCACTTGGCGAGAACATGAATCACACACAATTTTGCTTCACTAAATCTAACCTTTTTTCTAGCGCATAACCGACAAAGATAAATTTGATTTGTTGATTGACAATCTGAAACAAATAGTAAGGGTTTTTAGTTCTGTTCATTTCTTTTCTAAAACGGGACTAAAATAATTTTATCATCAACTTAATGTGCTGAATACATAGCAGAATGTGTTTTGGTTCTAAAATTGTTACATACCCAAAATCAATATGATGCAACATCACTTTTGTTTAAAATTATTTACATACCCAAAATCAATATGATGCAACATCACTTTTGTTTAACATTTGTTATTATCAAATGCCAAAAAAAAAAATAGTATAGACAGGAGAATGTGTACTGCTATAATAGGGACATAAAAAATTTTAGATGCGAATTATCACCTAGTTATATATTATGATTATTCTGTGGACATTAGAATATCTGGTACATATATATATTAGATAAAGTCCAATGTCTAAATTATATTAGCATATAAGTTTAAATGAGTTTACTAAGCATTGAATAAAAGTGAGTGGTATAAGTTGTAATAAACATGGTAAGCAAATGTTGTTTTGTAAACAAAACTCTGAGATAATAGAATAATATTTTACCGGACTAAATATTAGTAGCTAGATTGTTTAGCAAATCTATAAATATGCATATGGTCCAATAAAACTGCAAGTAGAAATTAAAAGTAATGAGACGACTATTGGTCGCATGAGAACCTAAAATGTAAACAAGATGAGAAAGCTATGGTATGGGCGGACTTAAAAGTAGACCTACCATTGACTTTTGGTCTTGCTTTTGTCATCACATTACCTTTGATTTATTTTTTGAAATTTTTGGTCGGTCAATACTACAATTCAAACTATGTGTACCATTTATTAGTATTATATTTATATACTAGGTAATTATTAACACGCATACACAAAGAGAAAAAATTATATATTAATAATTATTGAACTAACTTTGATAGTTTAAATATAATGTCATAAGTTCGCAAACATATAGTTATGGATCATCCATACAAAGTTGATGAGTAAGATCATATTTGTTGATATTTTTTTAAACATATTTAATTTACATTGAGTTTCAATGATATCATCTGAATGTTATAATTCACCATCTCACTCCGATATAAAGAATTATATTTTTGAAATGATATTATCAAATAACATTTGAGATCCGGGCTTGCGCGGAATGAACATTAATTATATATACTTATTTATACATATTATTATTTATTCTGTGTTCATATATATATATTATGCAATAATAAGTATATTGAATAATTGTGAAGAGAGTAACTATTATATATATAATTAAATGGAAGTAAACGCATAAATAAAAATAATCTCTTTTTTTATTTACAATAATTTTTGTTGGTAAGAAAAGAAAATAATTATGTATTTATTTTATATGATATATAATTAAAATTAAATGATATTGACATAGATATATAGTATTTTTAATATGAATATTTATTAATTAGTCTTCGTACTTATATGATTTTATTAGTATGTTTTATATTTTTTGTAACAAAAATATTATTTTATTAATATGAATATTTATTAATTAAGGCTTTTTGCTTAATGTAAATTTTGAAATTAAAATTTATATGTATTTTATTTATTAAAAGATATTTTTCTATATATATATAATCTGAATATATATTAAATGAAACTTCATATTTATATAATTTTATGATTATTTGTATCTTGTTATAACAAAAAGGTTAAACCATTGATCACAAAAATTTCAATGTGAATTTTTAATAGTCTTAATAATTTATAATCTTTTAAAATTTTAAAATCTAGCATATAAGAATAAATATATATTTTATTATATTCTTAATTAGATTGTTCGATTTTGTAAGAATATAAAATTAAACAAAAATGATAAAAGATACAAAAATTGTTATAAAACCTTTATTATTCAAAATCATTTATTGTCATATATTTGTTAACCATATTCGGTAATTTCGTAGATCTTATTTAAGGAAACAATGAAAAATATTCTTTTATACACTACTAATAAATTTGATAGTTAGTTTAATAAAAAATATAATGTATATTTAGATATACCAACCGATAACACGTGGCTACCAAACATGCTGTTGTGATGCTCCAGGATTAGGATTATCTAAGGGGTCATTACTAGGAATGGGCATTTTGGTTTAAAATTGGGTTCAGTTGGGTTTGGTGTGTTTGAGTCTAAAAAAATTGTAACCAAAATAAATCAAAATTAGTTTGGTTTTGTTTGTGTTCAGCTCAATTTAATTCAGTTTTATTTGGGTTTGTTTAGTTTAATCGAGTTGGTTGAACCATTATTCTCTAGACACCTTGTTATTTGGTATTAATTCTCTAATAGATTTTTTTCTGTTGCTAGTAAAAATGACTACAATTATCATTCACCATTGGCTTTCTTGCTCATGTTGAGTAAGAAAATCACAGTTAATAACATCTGAGCTAAGACAAGGTATATGATTAAACACAGTATCAGTTACACCCTTAATGATGATTAGGCTTCATTTATCTGAACTCTGAAGCAGGTTAAACACAGTATATGATTGCAACGAAGGCCATTTCTGGTTGAAGTCACATCTTTACATAAAAGGATTCCACTTGCATCAGTTACACCCTTAATGATGATTAGGCTTCATCTTCTACGGTGTGTGGAAGCAGCAAAGGTGAATAAGTTTCAGAACCAGTCACAGGTTTGGATGCATCCTCTCTTGCTTTGCCCCAAACCACCATGTAGAATCCCAAGCTCAAAACCACTGATCCGAAGACACTGCACACAACAGATATATATTGCGAAATTTACATTACCATTTTATACATATGGAGGACAAAGTGTGACTTTTGATATATAACTCTCTTAGATCTGATTCCATGGATCTCCAAGCTATTTCATTTACCTAGAGCTGGATGTTATGTTTGTTACTAAATCAAGATCAAATCTCTGAATGGTGCTATGAAGGAAGAAGGTGAAAGTTAATGGACCTTCCAAGGTGAAGTGCATCGCCAAGGAATATAGCAGACATTCCAACCGCAATGACAATAGACAACGGCTTGAACAAGGATATGTAGACTGGACCCTTCAAATGCAGACCCCACGTGTGTATAACTGTGCCCAATGATGAAACCAAGGCACCCTAAAAACAGAACTTTTTTTAATACAGTCACTAGTTGAAGCAAGATAAAAGGTTTGAAATCTCACCGTGTACATAACTGAAATGAGGGAGACATCAGGTTTAAGCAGAAAGGAAGTCAAGTCCTTCTCAGCAAACATGCATACAGGTGCTGAGATTAATGTTCCGCATAAGCTGTACAAGAAGACTACTGTTATCTCTTGAGGGTATACCTCCATGATCTTAGTCTGAGAATCATATATGAGCTACCGAGTTTTAGCAATGTGTCACCAAGAACAAGTACCAAAGTCATTTATTTCAGGAACTGTTTCTGTACCTGAATAATCTACCAGACTGAAATAAGCAAATACTGTGCAGCGAGTAATATGCCTCCAAGTATCCAGCTTGACTCAGATAAAGTCAAATTCGATGCAGCTAGAAGTTTAGGGCCTTGATAAAGAACAACAACCAGTGCACCAGACATAGAGACTACCGTGCCAATGATTTTAGCCTGACTCGCAGAGCTCCTTAACTTTACTCGCTCCATCCTTTACAAGGAAGTAAAACCAAATGATCAGATGATAGTTCCCTTCCCTCAGATTTATTTGTGGTTAAGAAGTGTGGAACCTGAAAACAATGGCGAGAGTGAACGCAAAAGCTGGCGTGAGAGTGCTGATAGCAGAGGCAAGAGTAGGAGAACTATATTCTACTCCTTTACAGCCAGCTATCATGGACATGAACCCGAGAAGGGCAAGCAAGAAGATCTTGAAGAAGACAGGAGATCTGGCTGAAGGTAGCCTTGTTGACCTGCACATGTAACATTAGGTTTTAATTAAACTGGTAATAAAGAAAGAATAGGTGAGGAGATAAAGTACCTTCCGAAGATGAGGGAAAGAGGAAGAAGGACAAGTGTCGAAACAAGATAAGAGTAGAAGACAAAGACATAGAAGCTCAATCCTCTCAAAGCCGCAGCCTTGTACAGTGTGGTAGATCCAACGGTGACACACTCCACTGCAATCATGGCCGCAAATGGCACAACATCTCTGTTAATGTACCTCCACGCCACTCTTTCTCTCATGCTAGATTTGATGTCGATAGAATTGATCTCCGGTTTGCACAGGAAAATCTCTCAAGTAAAAAAAAAAAAAGAAAAAGAGTCAAATATCGTATCTCCAGATTCTGGGACCCACCAGAATGGTTGGATTTTTTATATAATGCACGTTGACTGTTCTCAGCCGTAGATTTACTCCAAGATTTTGATTTGGAACCCAGAAAACTAAACCGAATCGGACGAAAATATCCGAACCGACACAATTGTTTAAACCTAATCGGACCATCGGTACGCTGGTAAATGAGGGAACCAGGACAAATCTCAGGCGCATGCTCGTTCGCCGAATACAGTTGGGTATTCGGATTCGTCAAGATCTTTGGATTTCTGTATATTTGCAATTATAGCCAAAAGATTTTTTATATCTCTGTACCGTTTACTTTACTGTTTTTCTACCAATCAAATATTTATTACGTATTTGCCTTTTTACTAATCAAACAACTTTTCATATAAAAATATTTTTTATTTGTTTTAATATTAAAACTTTACTTGTACCGCATAAATTATGAATTATTGTTGCTAATACTTTTCTTATATTGCTAAATTAGGTGATTTATCCACATCGATACACAATAATAAATATTTACCAAAAACTAATATGCAAAAGCTTAGTACTTTTTGATTAAATATTTTATCTTATGTAAGTTAAGACTATTATTTCTGAGTTATTGAGTTATGATGTTTTAACATACTTGATTCTACAAAATATTCAATTTCTTATAATATTTGTTTCTAAAATTCTAATTAGATTTTAATTTGGTGAATTTAGTTTCTTTTTGTTTGTATTTTTATTTTAATTAATTTTGTATTCTGTTTATTACAATTTATTAGTGGAGTTTGAGAATTTTGAAAACAAATTAAAATTTATATGTTAGATTTAAAAATCAATATATTTTACTTTGATTTGTAAATACTATATGGATTTCTAAATACTCTAAAGTACATGAACCAATAACGCCTCCTAAGTTTGTTTAGTTTAAGTCATGCTCTATGTATTAGTATGATCTTGTTGTTGGATCAAGAAAGTTGCTTTGTTGCGGATGAGAAACTTTAGAAATAATTTTTAATGTTTGATGTTGTTATAGTTCGTTTGACGTAGGCCACAAATTAGCAATGATTCATGTTTTTAGCTCGAATTCTGGAATTATTCTATTGCTAATTTTCAAAGCAGAAGATGTCGTTTTGGTAGATGAAAACATAACAAAAAAAAACTCCACAATTTAAGTTGTCAATGAACCTACACTTGAATGAATATACCTTAAAATCATGATTATGTAGTTTTGTTTGTCTTCGGAAATTACTTTCATTCGATATGTTGTCACATCTTTTCATTCAGTATTGAGAAGAAACAAAAACATATTATCTTTTGAAAATCTGCATACAATATTACTATGTCAAATGAAAACTCACTACAGTCTCTCAGTTTTCCATGACCTACTAATTCTGAAATCGAATAATACACCTTGAAAATATAAGTGAAATAAAATATTTTGTATGAAAGCGTTTTCAAAATGCAAATATGTTAGCTTCTATAAATTTTCCATGTCCTAGGTCTCAGAAATATTTAGAACCTCTCTCATCTCTAATATTTGGGGGCTAAAATTAATGTTCATTCGGCTTGACTCGGGACCGGCCCTTCTTCTAGATCAGTGTTATTATCATTGTGCAACTATGATCTCTGATGTTCTATTGAAGTCCACACCTAAGGATTGTCTTTCTCACATCAAAAAAATACACTTTGCCATTTTGTATAAAAATTTGAGTTTTTATGATTTATTAGATATACATATTTTTCTTAATAGCTAAGAATCATTTTTGCTTCAAAATTCAAAATGAGTGCTTAGTTATAGAACCTAGTGGGCTAGTGGGTTGAACTTCAATAGCTACCAGAAAATAATCTTGGTTTTACACATTTCATTATTTATTAACGTTTCAGGTTTTAATAATGATGCTATGTTCTTCTTACAGAGATATGACGGAGGATAACCTTTATAACATCAAGACATACGTCAGAGACGACCATATATTAATTTAGAAATATTCTCCAAGCTGATGCGTTTACAATTGCATAGAGTAATTCCATTAAAGAAGATAAGTTATCGGAAAAAATGATCTCAAAGATCAGATCTTAATGTGTAGGAGGCAAAATCAGTAACATGCGTAAGAGTAGCAAAAGTTTTTTGTATTCCTATTCGTCATGCTGGAAAGAACAATTCAAGTATTTCTACGGGTGCATAAAAACAGAACATGTAACAAAAAGAACATTACCTACTCAAACACGTAACAAAGAAAATCAAGACATACAAAACACATTATAATTCTCACTTACCAATCAAACCCACTATAAAAAGTTGTCCATCTTTGTATAAATCTATTGATTCTCAAAGAAGGCAGAACACATGCCCCAACAACAATAACCAGAACCCTAATCTTTTTTCCCCGTCGTTTATTTAGCTCATGTTTTAATTGTGGTTTTAGCTAGTGATGATGTCTTTATTGCACTCTTTGGGTTAAGAGCTTGTATCATCTTGAAATTGTCCACATCATTCCAAGATCATGCCCTGCTGCTCCAAGAGGGTCACACTATGTGCGTCCTATTATGATACCATAACTGCTCTTTCTCCACTTTGTTTTGGTATGCAGTGAATGGTTAGGTGATTCAGTTGACTGTAAGTAACATGAGTAGTAACATGAAGGGGTAATATCAATGTGTCTCTGACTTACCACTGATGAGTTTAAGCTGATGGATATCTCCATATAGAAAATATCTAATCTGATAAGGGATTCGATGCATTGGAGGAGAAAGTATCATACAAAGATTGATTTGAAAGGAAACAGACAGAGCATATGGGTGCTTGTTTAGTCAACTTGAGAGAGAACGTGGTGGAAGCTCTTTCTTGATTTTTTGTTTGATTAATACGCTAAAAATATACCTCCTTACAGCTGCCAGCCTTCGAATCAGAAAGTTAGACTTGGGAAATTGCCTTTGATGTGAGCTTCAGTTTGGTAAAGATATCGTGTGATAGAGAGAATTAAAAAAAAAACTATGAGTTCCCTCTGACGAATGAAGACAATATATATACAATAGCTACACTTTACAGAGAAACTGACGAACGCCATTCAATATAGCACATATTAGGGTTAATAGATTGGGAGGGATTATAGAGATGATTTACTGCAGTGAGTAAAGACGGAGGAAGCAGATGCGTTTTATCCAAAAATCTTGTTACTCATAGTTTGAAAATATTTCTTGCGTGTGATGTGTTTTGTATGTATATACTCTACTTTGTGATAAACTCTTCATTTGCACTATAATGCAGCAGAAAGAAACTGCATCATAAACACTAAAGTGAAGAAAGGAATTAACCTCACTATCACCATCGTGCTAAACATCAATCTGAACTGCTAAACTATTCCCATCTTTGTGCCACAGGGAATATCTTCTTATCATCGCCATACTTGTTTGAACCGAGTTCGGCAAGGTCGATTAGACGAGTAGAACTCGTCTGTGGATCCTTTCAGAGACGTTTTTAAGTGGATGAGTCTGCTTTCTTTTTGATTTAGAAGTAATAGTTTTCCTTTTTAGGTAAGCCGGAAAGTGAGTACAAGACAATCTAGATTTAAAAATAATGGAAACCCTAATTCTAACTGTCTGGTGTGTTCTTCATTTGCTCTCCCCTCCTCATTTATAGGTACAGGGAGACCGAATGCCCTAGGTTGGTTCACTCTGGTGGGCTTTCTTGGTCTTGGCGGCTCGTGGGCCGACAAGGGTTTTACTTGGTTGACTCATCGTGACAAGCCGATCAGCTTCAGCTCTGATCAGCTAAAGTGGTCACGAGCCGTCGGTCGGTTCATCGCGGCTCGCCGAGCCGAGACGCTCGAATGTCAGCGCTCATAGGCTCGCTGGGCCCGTTATTTCCGGGCCTTATGGTGGTGACAAATATCTGTCCCCTACAATAAGCCCCTCAAGTTTGGCTGTGATGGGCGATTACCGGCGAACTGGTAGATTTAGGTTTGGAAATAACTGGCCTGGCGTGATAATGCAGTCATCCCCTTTGGCCGATTTCCGCTGGCCGGTAAAGCGTCGAATCGTTAATAGGTGGCGATCCGAGGTATACCGGTATCGATGCATTCCCTGAGGAGGTGGCGCTGGTCGCTTCTGGCTAGGTTGGGTGAATAAAGAGTCGCGAAGTAAATGCACTCTAGATTCTCGAGCCTATCTGTTGGGGGAAGACGTAACGTTTGTGGGCTATTTGGTCGGTCCTAGGCCCATTTAGGCCTTTATAGACCTAATAATGTCGTCTGGAGAAGATGCGTTTCTTTACCCTTATAAATATCGGTAGCCTCCTCCTCCTTCTTCATTCTTCACTGTCCGCCAGGTACTTTCTCTCTCTTTTTTCTCCACTTCTCTCTCTACCCTGTTGTTGTAATTTTTAGAATTTTTGTTTCTCTCGAGCGGAATCGATGTTGCCGCCGGAGAAGTTGTTGCAGAAGGAGAAAGGGAAGGCTGTTGCCGGCGTCTCTTCGGGGGGGGGGGGGGGACTTCGCGAGCGCCGACGGCCTTCATGAATTTAGCCTTGTTCATCGGGATGCGTTGATGGACACAGCAAACATGAACTTATCGCAGAGGCTCTTGGTCGCCGATGCGGAACGTCTGATCATAGGAGAAGACGATGGTAACGCCCCCGTTGACGATCCGATCGACGACCTGGTTGGGAGTGAGGGCTCGGCAGATCGGGTCGACTTTTACTCGACGCGGCTCTGCCCCGGTGGGATCTTTCAAAGGCTCGAGGCCATTCCATCCGAATCTCTGCGGCCATCTCGAGTAGAAGGCCAAGATTGGACGAATGTCTTCCCCACTAAGTCGACCATGGGCAGCGTGAAAAGACTCCTCAGACACTGTGGCAACCCGAGGATGACGTTCCTAATACCGACCATAGATCAGAGGCCCTGGTCGCCGCCTATCGGTTACCAGTGCGTCTACGAATCATACTTCGAGGAGGACACAAAGCTTTGGTTTCCCATCCCCAGGCTGATCACGTCCCATGTGTTTCGCCGAGATGTGGCGATTTGCCAATTTCTGAATGGATCGTACCGAGTGGCGGTCGCTGATGGTGTTGGTAGCGGAAGCCAACATTTCTATGGGCGTGAAAACGTTCGAGGAGCTAAGCTTCATAAAGACCATACCCGGTGGACTATACTCGGTGATGCTGAGGAAGAACTACAACATTGTCACCGGGCATCCAAACAAAACCGCCAATTGGCAGCGAAACTATTTCTTCATTCAGTCGTATGAGTTTTCTTTCACGGAGCCACTGGATAACAAGTTCCGGGTTCTCTGGAACGAGCGTATTGGTAGACTGATTGCTTCTTGTTCTGTTAACCTTTTCTGGAATTTAACCGCTATTCGTTTATATGTTTGATTTTTGCAGTCAATCACCCGGACACTTTGAATTACCCCGGGGGTTATCACTTTTTCGACGACGCCCGAGCCATAGCACAACTGAGTCGGCAGACCTGGCCTGAGATTCACGTGAATCTCTCGCACAGTTTTCTTTTCGCTTTCCCTTTTTCTTTTCTATTTTGCATTGTTCTTATTGAGGAATCAATGTTTCGTTCTGGGTGCAGGTGATTGGGTTTCACACTTGCCTGCTCACGTCGTCCCCGACAAGAAACGCCTCTCCCTTTTCCCTTCCAAGGATAACAAGCAACTGGTGGTGGCAAGGAAAATGAAGGAACTCCCAGATCTTAGCGATGTAATCGAGAGCCGGATGGAATCCTCTGGGAGAGAGAGCATGGGCCTCTTGGAGACCATGGGTTTGGACGGAGCGACTTCGGCGGAGCCAACAACATAACTAATTCCTGCAGCCGTCAACTGCGATTCCAAATCTCCGAGGTTGGTGAGAAAATCCAAGAAGAGTAATGGACGAGATATGCAAAGCAGCTCCGGAGATGCTTGATCCGAGAACCCTCCAAGAAAGAAGAAGCGATCTGCTGAGAAGCGATCTGCCGAGAAGCGGCCTGACACCGAAACGAAGGTTCAGAATTTCCCAGTGAAGCTGTTCGATCGATGGGATCAACCTTCCTTCGTTGGATCAGGTTGGCACGTCCGCCGGTGGAGGGGCTCCGTTGGAGACTGAGAACGTCGTGAAATCTCCACTGGCCCTGATGATGGAGTCGACTGGACGTTCGAACGAAACGGAATGCGGGGACGCGGAAGTCAGTGATGGCCCTTTACCTCGCTTGGTGCCCAACTCGTCTTCTGATCCTGGTCGCGAGGTTTTGGGTGGTGCTATGACTCGTCAGTTGAGGGAACCATTTCCCGATAAAGTCTGGTTTCTATACGAGGCGGACTCTACTCTGATATGCGATGGGAGGCAGTGCGCCGAAATGGTTCGCCAGATTAGAGGCGGCCCGACTCTATGCTGGCCGTCGACGATCTGGTTTTCAAGGATGCCTATATCGATGCTGCTCACAACAGGATGCTGGTAAGGGTCCTGAACTCGCCGTGGTTCCCCCTTTTGTTATATTACTTCGTTCTTCTTTTAGTTTTTGATTGATGGTGATCCTGTTTTCGTGGTGCAGGCCGAAGGTAGTTCGAACTTCCTCATCGAGAATTACGATTCCGAGCTGAAGGCGGCATACACCCTTCAGGGAAAGTCTGAGAAACGGATCAAGTCCAAAAAGGCGATAATTGCTTCTCTGAAGAAGGACGCGAAGAAGGTTTCCGCTAAGGTAGTCGCCGAGAGGGATGAAGTCTCCAGTCGATGCGTGTTTGAGATAAAAAGGGGGATGACTTCGAGAGGGAGCTCGCCATCGTTAGGGAGGAGTTGGAGAAGGTTCATGTTGAAAAGGCTGCTCTGGAGCTAGAGAGAATGAACTGGAGCGATTGAGGACTGTTGCCGAGGAAACGCATGAGGCGGAAGCCCGGCGGCTGAGGGAGTCTCGGGTATTTGAAGTGACCCATGAGAGAGCTCGAGTCCAGGCTGCGATGGCCTCTAAGGCTGAGCGTCGGTTTGAGCGACTTCATGCGAGGGTATCTGGCTACGAGGCTTACGACACGGCCCTATGCTTTTACAGCCAATCTTTCGGTACCCAAATGCCTCCAAATGCTGAAGAGGAGAGGAGGGGACATCCCTCAGGATACGATTGACTAATTTGCCGCAGAGGAGGAGAGGTGTAAAGCTGAGGCTAGTCGACTGGATCTTGTCGAGATTCCCCCATCCTATCTTTCTCTATCTACGTTGGTCCTCGAATCGCCTTTCGTTGATGAGGACCTTCTCGCGGAGCTGCTTAGCGCGGATACTACAATCCATCTCCAGATTCCGCACGATACTCTCGACGGGATTCCTTAGGGTCGAACTGATGCTCCCGACCTAGGAAATCAGCGAGACGAAGATGGCAGTGATCCGGAAAGGAGCTCGGCGGAATCCCCTGAATCTTTGAGCGACGGCGAGGAGCTTAACTTGGAAGATGGGATCGTGCTCGAGAGCGACAAGGCTAGGTCTCTAGAGGAACCAATTGATCCGGATCAGCACGAACCCCTGTCCATGTCCTTGAAGGATGCTCTTGCGCAGGCGCGTCACCCCCCAGTAGTGGTCCCGGAGGACCTGAAAACTGATGCCTTTCTTTTGCTCGTTGTTGTTCTTTGTTGTATTTTTTTGAACCCTTTACCGGCCCCTTAGTGGCCTTTGTAATCGGATTTTCTTGTTATCTTTTAGGAAGTATTTGTGTTTGATATTGACACTTTCGTTTATTCGTGTTGTGGAGTGAAGCCTTTCTTCTCCTTCCTCTTCTTTTTCTAAACTAGACCGATCCTCAGCTTTCTCTTAATCGAAAGTAGTTAACCTGACTGTCCATCGTCACTAAAACCTTGGGGACTCAGATCTTTAGTTGAGGCCCCCAATAGGTCGTGTAGTCTTAATCCGATCTTGTCAAAACTTTTGCTGAGTCGTATCCCGTGCTTTGGTCTATAGCCCGTACTTCTGGTAAGACTTCGAAAGTTTTGGGGTTAACTTGTTTGGCCGTTCGTCGATGCAAAATTCCTGGTTGTCAATAAGGATTGGACAACCAGGGATCCGTGTCTTAGTCCCTGACTGTAAGTCGATGCGCCTGGTAAGCCGCGCGTCGTTCTTAAGTCACTCCCGAGCCATTGGGTCTCAGAAGTAGTTCGCTTTAGTCGCCTATCAGCGAGGAGCGTCTGAAACACCCGACAATAACGGTTATCGCCTGCTTCAAGGTAATTTTAACGTGATTCTTGGTAGGCCAGACTTTGCAAGCAAATTTCGAAGAGGACGATAATTATTGTCTTGCAACAATTCTCGTATTCCTGAACATATGTTTTGATCAGAACGCATCTGTTCGTAGGGGCGAGTGCCAGTACGCGAGCCAAAGTTCTGATATGTCGTATATCACTTGGCCATTGGCATCATGGGCGTAACAATGCCTGATCTCGCTTTTCTTCGATGTTGTCCAGCGCGTCGAGTAGCATGTCGCGGTTGAGCGCGTTTTCTTGCGTCATCGTCGAGCGGCGTAGGCTGGTGACGTTGACTTCATGATACGTCCTGAAACGGGAAGTATCACTTTAGCCGGGTGTTGGATATGATCCAAGAAGGCAAAGGCACTTCTGGAATTGAAATGGATTGAAAGGATCGTCAAGAGATGCGGAATGGCTCTTGATATACCCACGATCTAAGACTAACCACCTAAGAGGAATGAATGTGTTGGCTAACCACCAAATAACACACAAGATGAATTGGCTGACCACCAAATCGTTAAGCCGGTTCACACCAATGAACTAGCTAAAGAACTCTCTCTCTCTCTCACTCAGAGAAGAAACGAAAATAAACTCAAAACATAGACTAATTTTATTCATGGGATGTGATTACATATTTATACTACATGTAGTCAAAGAAAGACTTAAAAAAATTGTGGAAAACTAGAAATTTAGAAAACACAAACAAAGACTAAGACTTTTGACTAGAAATAAGTGTGTTGTTGAATGTCATTTGGTCTGACCACGACTTTGACTCTTTTTGTTGATATTTCTTGATTCAATTGGGCAGAAGACCATCATCAAAAGCCTGGTCAAATTTGGTGTAAATCGGACCCAAATTGAATTTGTTATGAATTTTTCCGTGGGCTGTAAATGGCTCATTTCACCCAGCAACTAAACCAGCTCCATCTTCAGTGTCACTTAGCTTATTCAGCTTCAAGCTAGTGTCACTTAACTCACTCAGCTCATCCAGCTCATCTACTCTCACTTCAGCTGGTTTCAGCTCGAGCACACTCTCTTCAGCTGGTTCCAGTTCTTGCACCCTCTGTTTCAGCTTGTCCTTTGTCTCATCAGCTGGTTTTAGATCAATATACTCGCCATTAAACCCTCCTGGTTTGTCCTTTGTTGAAGAATCAGCTGTCTCAGCCATGGTCGCATCATCCTGGTCCGAGTCTACGATCCGAGGCGCATCACTTCACCTGGAGCCATTGCTTCAATCCCATGAGAAAGAGAGAAGGGGGTCGACTGAGTCGCACCTCTTGGCGTTGTTTGGTGCGACCAGAGGACTCTGTATAGTTCGTCATCAGGTCGAGGCGTTTCTTAATGTCGTCGATTATCGTCTTGTTAGATGCTTCTGCTTGTCCATTGCCCTGCGGATAACGTGGGGTGGATGTATTGAGGCGGATTCGCCACTTTTCGCAGAAGTCTTTGAAGTCATGGGAGATGAATTGGGGCCCGTTGTCGATGATAATCTCGTAAGGGAGCCCGTGTCGGCAGATGACGTTCTTCCAGACGAACTTTTGGACCTCCTTATCAATAACATTGGTAAAGGCTTCGGCTTCGATCCATTTTGTGAAGTAGTCAGTGAGGACGAGGATGAACCGCTTCTGTCGGGAGGTGGGCAGTAGGCCGATGATATCCATCCCCCATCTCATGAACGGGTACGGGGCTGTCATGGTACGTACTGACTCCGTAGGGAAATGTATAGTCGATGCGTGCCGCTGACACTTATCGCACCTTTGGCCATAAAGTTTGCAGTCTGTATTCAAAGTCGGCCAATAGAAACCAAGATGCTTGATTTTTAGGGCCAATGTCCGTCCTCCCGAGTGGTTGCCGGCAGCGCCCTCATGTGTCTCCACCATCACCAGTTTTGTTTCTTCGCCGGTTATGCACTTAAGTAAAACTCGCGTAGGGGTCAGTTTATGGAGTTGCCTGTTGGTCAAAACGTATCTGGCGCTTTTTACTTTAAGTCGCCGGGCGTCCCACTTGTCCGATGGTAGCGTACCATGCTCGAGGTACTCGATGATTTCGCGTCGCCCGTCAGGTGTTGGCTCTTCTGATGCGCTGTTAGGCGATGCGTCACTGGATTTTGCTGCTACGATGATAAAGGCGATTGGTAAATGTTGGTCGGTTGGTCGTACGATGCTGAGTACTTTGATTTTATGGATCGGGATTGTTTGTTTAACCTGGTCACATAGTCGACTTCCCAATGCGGCCAGAGCGTAAGCGCAGACGTTGTCTCCTCTAGGGACTTTCGTGAGTTCGAACAGCTCAAAGTCTTTGACAAGGCTTTGGACGAGTTTAAGATAGGCGTCCATACGTTCGTTCCGTGCGTCGTAGTCACCGCTAAACTGGCTTGTTACCAGTTGCGAATCACAGTAGGCGCTTAGTTGCTTGGCGTTGACGGCCTTTGCTAGACGTAGACCTGCTATCAGGGATTTGTATTCGGCTTCATTGTTCGATGCGGCAAACCGAAACTAATTGACTAGCGGATTAATTCGCTGGTTGGCAATTGCAGTTGAACTCGTGCGCCCGATCCTTTGGTTTTAGAAGATCCATTGACATGGAGGATCCAATTTTGGCTTGGAAAGACGAGTGATTTGTGATTTGTGATTTGGCCGCTGTTCGATTTTTGTAGACGATGTCGTGCTCGCTAAGTTAAATTTCCCATTTCGACATGCGTCCAGACTGGTTAGTGTTCTGCATGACCGTCCGCAGAGGCTGGTTGGTTAGGACTTCTATATTGTGGGACTGAAAGTACGGACGTAGCTTTCTAGCGGATACGACGACGGCGAGGGAAATTTTTCGAGGGTCGTATATCGCGTTTCCGGATCGGTCATCCGCTTACTTATATAGAATATCGGTCGCTGCTCGTCACGGTCTTCCTTGATTAGGACGCTGCTTACTACCGTTTCGGAGACTGCAATGTATAAGGACAACGTATCGCCTTCTTCTGGTTTAGACAGGACAAGGGGAGTAGTGAGGTACTATTTTAGCTGAGTGAAGGCTTCCTCGGACTTTTCATCCCACACGAATTTCTTGTTCCCACGTAGTAGCTCGTAGAAAGGGAGGCACTTATCGGTGGAACAAGAAATGAATCGGTTAAGATCTTGACGAATCCGAATACCCAACTCTATTCGGTGAACGAGCTTGCGCCTGAGAGTTAAGCGCTGGACTACCCATTAAGCGCTGGACTTCCTGACTATTCTTCGGGCTGGGGAGTTCGAGAATAGCCGAGATCTGTTTTGGGTTTGCTTTGATTCCCCTCTGGGTAACGATGTAGCCAAGAAATTCCCCCGACATCACGCCAAAGGTGCAATTGGCAGGATTAAGTTTCATACCATACTCATTCAAGGTTTTGAAGCAGGTGCGCAGGTGGGCGGGGTGGTCGTTGGCGTGTCGGGACTTTACAAGCATGTCATCGATGTATACTTCCATTGTGTTTCCGAGTTTGGTCGCGAACATTCGGTTAACGAGCCGTTGGTAGGTCGCTCCCGCTCCCGTGTTTTTGAGGCCAAAGGGCATTACTTTGTAACAATATGTTCCTCTATCGGTAATGAACGCGGTTTTCTCACGATCGTCGGGATGCATCATGATCTGGATGTATCCGGAGAACGCGTCCATGAAAGTCAGGAGGTTGTTTCCGGAGGTAGTCTCGAATAAACGATCAATGTGTGGGAGTGAATAACTATCTTTCAGGCAGGCTTTGTTGAGGTCGGTGAAGTCGACGCATACTCACCACTTGCTGTTTTTCTTTTTGACAACAACAAGGTTTGCTAGCCACTCGGGGTAGCGTACCTCTGTGATAGACCCGACTGCGAGTAACCGCTCAACTTCTTCGTTCATTGCTTCCGATCGCTCAGGACCCAACTTCTGCCTCTTCTGCCGCATTGGCTTGAAAGTAGGCTCGACGTTGAGCTCATGGGATGCGATCGTGGGATCGGTTCTTTTCATTTCTAAAGTCGACCATGCGAATGTTGACATATTCCTTTTGAGGAATGTAACGATCGTGTCACGCATGTCGTTGGATAGGTGTGCTCCGACGCGGACGATTTTTCTTGGGTCGGTATCATCAATCTGGATCTCGAGGACTTCTTCTTTTTGCGGGCACACTTTGTGGATTGGCCGCGCGACCGTGTTGACGTGCAGGGTCGAACGTTGTAATTTCACGGTAGCTATTAATAGGTCTCGTGCGGCCTGCTGATCTCCGTGGATTGTTTGGATTTTGTCGTCGGGACCCGGGAACTTGAGGCATTGGTGGTAAGTCGATGATATTGCTTTCATTGAATGAATCTAGGGGGTCTCGAGAATGACGTTATACGGAGCTTTAGTGCCGATGACGGAGAACTTGATCGTTCTGTTGACGCCGTACGCGTAAACCGGCAGGCGGATTGTGCCTATCATGGTTTCTGACATGTCGTTAAAGCCGATTAGGGAACGGGAGGAGGGTTTCATATCTCGCAAGTCGACTCCCATTTTATCCAGCGTTTCGCGCAAGATGAGGTCGACGGAGCTTCCTGTATCGATGAGGACTTTAGTGACTTGGCATTCGCCGATCCCTAGTTCAACCAAAAGCGGGTCGTTGTGCGGAATATGGGCGTGGGTCGCATCGGCGGACGAGAAAATGATCTGCGGATAATTCTCGGGTTTGGTTGGCCTTTTTTGCGAGGTTGCTGCTTGTCGTTTATAATCCTTGGCTGACCGGACTGAGTCACCGCAAGGAGGGGATCCTCCCATGATAACGCCGATACGTAGGGCACGTCGTGCTTCGAGTTGATCGCGTAAGTCTGCGGATAAAGTTTCGATGCAGGTCATTATTTCAACCTCCTTTTTCCATCTTTCGGCGTAGGTCGGATTTCTTATGGCGGTTGAGTTTGATCCTGAGGTCGTCGGCCTTGGAGTTTATTTGACTCCGCAGATCCAGGGAGCACGACCTGATCGTACTCCGTAGATCGATGGGCACGTCTTGTTGTGGGAAGGTGATCTTTCGTTTGAGCACGTGTCGTAAGTCGCTTGGCCCAACGAAGGTGTCGGCCTGGGGCCGAGAGTATTCACGCTGTTTTAAGTTGGGATGTAAGTCGTTGGTCGTGTCAGGTTGTGCTTTGTCATCTTGAGTGCTTGACCTGCCCAATATTTCGTTAATACGACGCCTGTGCTTAGGATGTTCTTCGTCTGGTGATACGTCGTCGATCTCTTGTTCATTTTTCGCGTCGTATTGTCTTTCACCCGGCATTCGCCTTGGAAGGTCCTACTCTTTGGTCTTTGCGCCTTTAATTCCTTACTCTTGCTCCATGTCTTGCTGTTTTTTGGATTTTGCTTCGGCGGCTCGACATTTGAGGTGCCTTTGCTGTATGAGACGAGAAAGTCCTCGAGTAGGTGCTTGCATTCTTTGGTGTTGTGTCCCTTGACTTTGTGGTAGTCGCAGTATTTGCTAAGATCGAGGGATCTCGGATTTGAGCTGGTGCCATGGTTAGGCGTTTCGGACGAAGTGGGAGCTTTTCCGTCATAGTCCCTCTCCTAGTGGTTCCAGCCTTTCTCTCGGACGACTACTGCCGGTCTAGGATGCTCGTCATTGTTCACGGCGTAGATGAATCCTTTTTTTTTGGTTCGGCTTGTCGTTGGCGGCGTGTTGGCGCGGTTCCTGGCGCGTCTCTGAGGTTTTAGCCGCCACCTTCTTAGCAACGTTTTGCTTATGGATTATTGCTCGTGTGTCTTCCTCCATGAGGGTGAAGTTATTGGATCGGGCGATTGCATCCTGGAGCGACGTCGTCGGGTTTTGGTAGAGGTCGTCCTGGAACTTCGAGTGAACAAAAAGGGTGTTCATTAGGGCGTCGACGGCTATGCTGTCGGGGACGTCGACCTTCAAGACAATGACCTTGAATTTCTCCATGAAATCGCGGAGACTCTAACCTGACGACTGAGAGAGGTTCCATAAGTCGGATGCAGTGGCTCCTTGTCGCGTGAACATGATGTAGTGTTTAAAGAAAGCAGTCGAGAGATCGTGGAAGTTGTTGACAAATTTTTCGGGGAGTCGGGAGAACCAGTTGAGAGCCGCTCCTTCAAAACTCTCGACGAAGAGCTGACAGTAGGCGGCGTCCTTCTCTTTGGGAGTAAAGTGTGCGCGTCCCATCGCTATGTTGAATGACTCGACATGCTCGGTTGGGTCAGTGTTTCTGGAGAACGATGGCAAGCGGAACTTCTCCGTTGGGAGAAGTCAGACGCTGGTGACCTGTGGAGAGAATGGAGTTTGGAGTGTGTCCGCGAGGACACGCTCGATCTGAGGGGACGAAGTCGTTACGCAGTGGATCTTTGAGTGGATGTCCTGGAGCGATAAGTTGAGTTCAGCCAGTTCACGGACTGTCTGCGGGTCTGGATCGTTGGAGGCTTGCATGTTCAGCCTGTTGGGAGTTTGCTCAAGGGTCTATGGGCCTCCTCCTGTGACCTGGCGTTGGGTTCCGGGTGCCTGGTTTGCGGTTGGGTTAAACAGATGCCGACGAATCGTAGTCGTCGGGACATTGGGTTGTGCAGTAAGAGGGGGGAGGATGGTGGCTAAAGCGGCGAGCTGTTCGGTGGTAGCCTTTTGCGCGGCATCTTGCTGGGAGAACCGCTCCATGATGGCGCTAAGATAGGCGGGTTCCTCTTGTGCGGCTGCGGCCGGAGCGAGCTCGGAGGCTTCGCGTTCCTCGCCGGAGGTTGAATCTTCGTGACTAGAACCCATCGTTTGGTTGCGTTACTCTAAAAAAAAAACCCCACGGTGGGCGCCAATTGTTTGAACCGAGTTCTGTAAGGTCGATTAGATGGGTAGAACTCGTCTGTGGATCCTTTCAGAGACGTTTTTAAGTGGATGGGTCTGCTTTCTTTTTGATTTAGAAGTAATAGTTTTCCTTTTTAGGTAAGCCGGAAAGTGAGTACAAGACAATCTAGATTTAGAAATAATGGAAACCTTAATTCTAGTTGTCTGGTGTGTTCTTTATTTGCTCTCCCCCTTCTCTTTGGTCTCCCTTCCTCATTTATAGGTATAGGGAGACCGAATGCCCTAGGTCGGTTCACTCTGGTGGGATTTCTTGGTCTTGGCAGCTCGTGGACCGACGAGGGTTTTACTTGGTTGGCTCGTCGCGGCAAGCCGATCGGCTTCGGCTTTGATCAGCTAAAGTGGTCACGAGCCGTCGGTCGGTTCATCGCGGCTCGCCGAGCCGAGACACTCGAATGTCAGCGCTAACAGGCCCGCTGGACCCGTTATTTCCGGGCCTTATGGTGGTGACACATATTTGTCCCCTACAGTACTGGGCACAACTAAATCTACATCCCACAAAACAGAACCTCAACTCACCAAAGAAGAAGAATTAAGAGAACAAATCTGCAAGATAATATCATTATTGAGTAATCACATATCCAAATATCCCTAAAGGGGCTCACCAGCTTGAACTTAATTTCGAACAGCATATTGTTGAATGAACATTGAACGTCATTATGTTGGCTCCGTCATCCCTTCAGATATTGATCAGAATCGATGAGGCAGCCATGACTCGTGTGAGGTTTTCTAAAGATTCTAATGACTGCAACGGAGAAACTGATGAATCTGATAGAATCTAGAACCCTTATTTATAGGTGTAGTTTGGGAGCCTTTAAGAAAAGAGAGGATCCACTGGATGGGGTATAGTGAGAGACGTGGGTCGGTGACGTTAAAGCCGTTGTAAATGAGGATTATTGAATGAAAGCTAACAACAGTTGAGGCATCGCGTCTTCTTAGCATAGAGATGGAAGGTCGATTAACAATGCTGCGAACTTCCTCAAGGGAGAGATAAAGTTATTGGGTTTATACACTAAAACATCATGGACTTGTATAAGATATGGAAACAATATATATCTAACGTCAATATTATTCCTGTAATTATGTAAGATGATTGCTATCATCAATCCTCGTATATCTTCATTCCATAGTGTGCAGCTCCTCCTCTGTATAAATACAGAGCCCCATTGTTATGAATAAATCATCATTCCATATTCAATATGGTATCAGAGCAATAGATCTAAAATCCCTAATTTTTTTCCCTTTTCTTCCTTCTACGTCTCTCTGTTTTCTTTTCTCCTACGTATCAATGGCGGAACACACCTCCTACGCTGAGACTACTACAGTCTATAACGCAAGAGATCCTTCAACAACTCTTTTATCGGTGAATATGTCTAATATCACCAAGATTACCAACAACAATTACATCATGTGGAGTCGCCAAATCAAAGCACTCCTTGAAGGTCATGAACTCCATGAGTTCATCGACAATTCCAAGCCGATTCCGGAGGCCACTGTCATTACCGATGGACAGTCCGTTTCCAATCCAGCGTTCTCACCATGGCGAAGTCAAGATCGTCTACTCTATAGCGCCATCATTGGCGCAATCTCACTACAACTTCAATCGGTGGTTTCCAGTGCAAACACAACCTGTGAAGTTTGGGATATCCTTGCTATGACTTTCGGAAATCCATCAAGAGTTCACATTCACCAGCTCAAATATCAACTCCGAACGTGTGTCAAAGGAACGAAGACGATAAGTGAATATCTCAGGCTCATCAAATCCAAATATGATGACTTAGCTTTACTTGGGAAACCTCTTGATCCTGAAGATCTTATTGATCAGATTCTTGCTGGTTTACCAGAAGACTACAAGCCGGTAATCGATGCCGTTAATGGGAGAGACAAGCTCATATCATTCTCTGAGCTATATGAGAAACTACTTAATCGAGAGGCAATGCTTCTTTGCACAGAACCTGCTACTAATGCTGTTATTCCAACGGTGCCTGTTACCGCAAACGTCACTACACCTCGTCCAAAAAAACATGGACAGAACAACTGGAGACCTCAGAACCCTCGCAACAACAACTCCTCCGGCTATTACCAGAACAACAATCGTCAAACTCGACTATATCTTGGTCGTTGTCAAGCTTGTGGCGTTCAAGGTCACTCTGCCAAATACTGTCCTGAATTCAGGATAGTTTGTGGTTCCTCTGGACAGCAGTGGCAACAGCCTTCATCACAACAAAACTGGCGTCCATCAGCACCACCTCAACAACCATGGCATCCAACGGCTAATGCAGCGATGGTCACCGGTGATTCCTCAACTTGGCTTCTTGATTCCGGCGCTTCACATCACATGACATCGAACCTCGCTAATCTGGCACTACACGCACCATACAATGGTGGTGAAGATGTAATTCTCGGTGATGGTTCAGGCCTCTCCATATCACACACTGGTTCCTTATCCTTACCTTCTCTTATACGTCCATTCTTTCTCGATAACATTCTTTACGTACCTTCCTTAGATAAGAACTTAATCTCTGTTTTTCAACTATGCGCTACTAACCATGCTTCAATTACATTTACTCCAACCTTTTTCCATGTAAGGGACTTGAATACGGGGGCACTTCGTCTGGAAGACAAACCTAAGAATGGCACCTATGAGTGGCCCACTCATCGCTCTTCTACACAACCATCTCTTGATTTTGCTTCGGCTATTAAGACTAGTTTATTGGATTGGCATTCCTGTTTGGGCCATCCAGCTTTACCAATACTTAAAACTATGATTTCAAAGTTTTCTTTACCTTTTTCTTCTGTTGCTTTTACCAAGCCTTGTAGTGCTTGTTAAATCAATAAAATGCATAAGCTTCCTTTTGGTTTATCATCAGTGCAATCAACACATCCTCTAGATATTGTTTTCTCCAATGTCTGGACGTCTCCATTGATTTCAATTGACGGTTTTAAGTATTACGTGATTTTTGTTGATCATTTTACAAAATATACAAAATATACGTGGTTTTATCCTTTAAAAAGAAAATCACAAGTTCATGAAATTTTTGTGAAGTTTCGAGCCTTGGTTGAAAACAGATTTCAATTCAAGCTTAAAACTCTTTACACTGATAATGGTGGTGAATATATGGCGTTATCGACATACTTATCCACTCATGGGATTTCGCATTTCACCACCCCTCCCCACACACCCGAGCATAATGGCATCGCGGAACGTCGTCATCAACATATTGTCGAAACTGGTTTGTCTCTTTTGACGCATGCTTCGATGCCAAAGTCATACTGGACTTACGCTCTAGCAACTGCTGTGTATTTGATAAACCGAATGCCCACACAAATTTTATCCCTAAAATCTTCATTTGAAAGTCTTTTTGGAACTATTCCTAATTACTCTAAACTTAGAATTTTTGGTTGCTTGTGTTTTCCATGGCTTCGTCCATATGCAACAAATAAGCTTGATTCTAGATCATCTCCTTGTGTCTTTCTCGGTTACTCAATCACTCAAAGCGCATACTTCTGTTTAGATCGTACAACTGATCGTATTTACACTTCTAGACATGTCACGTTTCATGAATATGTTTTTCCCTTTTCTCTGCCTAATCCATTAACCTCTGTTGTTACTTCTGATGAAAGTGTTGCAGAGGATACAGCTACCTTTACACCGCAGGTCTCTCTTGTCCCAATCAGTTCTACATCGCCTGCTCCAACATCTTCAGCATCAGCACCACTCCCTGCAACCGCACCAAATATTGCTCACCCATCACCTTCTTCACAACCGGTTGTGCCAACGACAGCAACAACAACTGACAGTGACGCACAACCTCAACCACAATATAACAATGAGACAGTTGCTGCCACTGCTTCTCCCGCTCCAACTGCTCCGACTCGGGCATCTACACGTCCACGTAAACCAGTCCAGAAGCTCAACCTTTGCGCTACAGTCACACCTTGCACTGAGAAAATTCCAACTTCCGTTCAAGAAGCTTTGAAAGATCCCCGGTGGCGCAGAGCAATGTATGAAGAACTTGATGCACAACTCAAAAACCATACATGGGATGTCGTCACTCCAAACAAACACATTAATCTTGTTGGTTGCAAGTGGGTCTTTACCATTAAGAGGAAACCGGATGGGTCTATTGATAGGTTCAAAGCAAGACTCGTACAGAAAGGCTATAACCAGAGACCTGGTCTTGACTACACTGAAACTTATAGTCCGGTCGTCAAACCAACAACCATACGTTAGGTTCTTAGTGTTTCTGTCTCTAATCACTGGTCTATAAGACAATTTGATGTCAATCATGCTTTTTTGCAGGGAAAACTGGACGACGAGGGTTATATGATGCAGCCTCCGGGGTTTACGTACAAAGACAATCCAACTGGTGTTTTTCGACTTTGCAAAGCAGTTTATGGCTTGAAACAAGCTCCTCGCGCTTGGTAAAACGAGCTAAGAGCGTTCCTGATACAATATGGATTCAAAAACTCTCTTGCTGATCCTAGTCTTTTCATCTACAATCATCATGGCATCCTTCTTTATATGCTCGTTTATATTGATGACATAATTCTCACCGGCAACCACAATGCTCAACTCCAGAAGTTTATCGACTCGTTATCAAACCACTTCTCTCTTAAAGATTTGGGGAATCTCTCCTACTTCCTTGGTATGGAAGCTCATCGTAACTCTGAGGGTTTATTACTAACGAAACATCGATATATTACAGATTTGCTACATCGAAACAAGATGACATGAAGAAAACCGGTGGCCACTCCAATGTGTCCAAACACACCACTCACTCTGCACAATGGCGATCTGATGCAAGATCCTTCTCACTACCGTGCTGCTGTGGGCAGTCTCCAATACCTCTCTCTCACCAGACCTGATATCTCCTTCGCCGTTAACAGACTATCTCAGTATATGCATCAACCCACTACCAAGCATTGGCAAGCTGTTAAACGCCTACTACGCTATTTGGCGGGAACGGCGAATCAGGGAATTTACTTTCCTACACGAAACTCACCTACACTACATGCATACACAGATGCAGATTGGGCCGGGAACAAGGATGATTACACCTCCAATGGTGCATACATAGTCTACTTTGGTTGTCATCCCATTCCTTGGTCTTCCAAGAAACAAACCGGAGTTGCACGATCATCTACCGAGGCTGAATACAGGTCCGTAGCCTCGACGACTGCAGAAATTTGTTGGATCACATCTCTCATCTGCGAACTTGGTCTCAAAACCACAAGAGTCCCAGTTGTCTACTGTGACAACATAGGCGCCACATACCTCGCAGCTAACCCAATATTCCATTCCCGGATGAAGCATCTAGCCTTGGATTATCACTTTGTTCGGCATCAAGTCCAAGTTGGCAATGTTCGAGTCTCACATGTCTGCTCTGCCGATCAACTTGCTGATGCCCTCACCAAACCACTCTCTAGGCCACGTTTTCAGTCACTGATGATCAAGATTGGCCTCGCCAATGGCGGTCCATCTTGATGGGGCATATAAGATATGGAAACAATACATATCTAACGTCATTATTATTCCTGTAATTATGTAAGATGATTGCTATCATCAATCCTCGTATATCTTCATTCCATAGTGTACAGCTCCTCCTCTGTATAAATACAGAGCCCCATTGTTATGAATAAATCATCATTCCATATTCAATAACTTGAATCTGATTTTATGGTCTAAATTGACAAATAACAAACATAAGTGTGAATCCAATAAATTAGCCAACCCACAAATATCAAAATGAATCTCGATGTAGGTTCATATAATTCAAACCCATACAACTTTTAAGAATAAAAAAAAGCAAGTAAGAAGAATTACAGCTGCCAACTGTCACAAAAAGCCCTTATCTCTCTCTCTCTGATGATGTGGACACAGAGAGAACTCATCTTTATTGTGATAGATATATTGATTTGATTTTACAGATATAAATTTTATTTTGTTTTATTCGATTATTTGGTGTATACAAAATATGTAACTTAAATATAATTTTTTTAATATTTTGAATTATGTTTTCTAAAAAGTAAGGAGAAGAGTTCATTTTAAAGTATATATATATATATTGATTTGATTTTACAAATACAAATTTATTTTATTTTTATTCGATTATTTGGTGTATACAAAATATGTACCTTGAATGTAGAGAATTTTTGGTATAAATGACAAAATAATATTAAAATATTTAAAAATGTTAAAAATAATTAAAGATAAATTTTGTTGTGAACAAAAAGAAACTATAATATTTTTAAACGTTATATAAATTATTTATTAATTTATGTTTATATTAAGATCAATATACTTACATCTGATTTCTTTTAAACTTCTTATCTTATTTTTCAACTATTAATATTTATCAAATAGTGTAAGGAAAATATAAATAGTTTGATAACCAAATACATTATAACTAGGAAACATAAAAGCTCTTTTGGAGATGCAATCTGCTGCTTAGTTCTTTTCCTTGTACACAAAGTCAATGGAGCAATCTGGTAAGTTGGGCATTCAAAATCTAATATCCTCCTCAATATTTCCAAGATTTGTACATCCTTCTTGCTTGTTAATGATATTAACAAAAGCTTTAGAATCACTTTCAAACCAAATATTACGCTAGCCTTCAGTCCAAGATAGCTGTAAAAAAACGAGGAAGACCATTGCGTCTATTTGCAGTAGAGATAATACGTTTACAAAAGAACCAGATCTTGCAGTTATGTAACCACCTTGCCAATCTCTCACTATGCATCCAATGTGTACATTATTAGATGATAATATGAAACTACTATCAAAGTTGAGTTTCAGCCAGCCTTCTGGAGGAGGTTCCCAACATGTAGAGTTCCTATGTTGCATAACTTGTGAATTCAAAGCTATCTCTAAAACATCTTGTGATGAGATCCATTCAACGGATGCCTGAATACTCTGAGATGTAATTTATGATGGCTGTGCATCCTTATTATTGAAGATAAATTTATTTCATCCGTTCCACAGAAACCATAAAATCCACAAAGGTAATATCCTATCTTTAGCAAACTCCCTTGTATCACCCGCAATAGTAAAGCAAGTATGAAGATTCACTTCCAAAGACAAAGAAGGATTGAAAAGATGATGAATATTACCTATTTAACAGACTGTTCGTGCAAACTTGCACTCAAAGAATATATGGTTTATAGTTTCAGCCTCTATGCATCATTTCTGAAAGGTTAGATTCACCTCAATCTTCCTCTAATGTAGGCAATCCGCCACATATAAAGCTCCTAATATTTCCTTCCATATCATGTGATGGACCTTAGGATACATTTTCAGTTTCCAAAGCATTTGTTTGAGATTCACATCACCTGATGGAAGGTCATTGACCACGTCGCTATCACTCAAATGCATAGATACCCAATAACCTGATTTCACCGAGAAAGATGAGTCCTTCGTGTACGGCCAGATCACCTTGTCATGTCTAGCATACCAAAATAATCTTATGGACTTCGCCTGAGTTGCATCTTCCACAGATAAAAGAGAATCCAACTTGTCTTAATTCCAAAATCTCATGTTAGACAACCATAGTTCATTTAACTTTAAAGGATAGGTTTGTCCAGAGTAATGAGGATAAGCATTAACTGGTCTTCAGGGGGGAGGGGAGGGGTTCCAATTATCTGTCCAAATAATTTTTATTCACCATTACCTAGTTGGACTCAAATCTTGAGGAGCAGATCTTTGCCTGCCTTGTGTCGATCTCTATCCATAGGATGGATTTGACTGTAAGAATGTCAACTTGTTATGATATCTACCTTTGTAGATTCTTGCGAGGAGAAAGTTAGGATTTTGAAGGTCCTCTTTTCTTGCCTATGATAGAAACTGGTTATACCACCATCGACATTCGCTTCTATGTTCAGAACCAAAGATTGAAACAACTCTTTCTTGTTTTTCCCAAACTTCGTAGGAAGACTCATTTACTGATCTCCTCCTCTAATATTAGAGATTCCTAGGATATTTTTAATGACCCTCTGCTTCTTTGATTGATTTGCTTCCCAAAAATAATCGATGATTTCTCAAGATTAACTACTTGGCCATAGTAGTATTCATACTTCTTTAAAATCGTAGACAGACTGTGACAACCCTCTGTCGTGGCTCTGCAAAAGAAGAGAGAATCATCAGAAAAGAATAAATGAGATACCGATGGACATCCTCTAGCTAGTTTTAAACCTTCCAAATCTTCTCCTCTTCCGCCTTGGTGATAAACTTACTTAAACCTTCAGCACAAAAAAAGAAACAAGTATGGTGACAAGGGATCACCTTACCTAATACCACTCGTTGGCTTAATCTCACCATTGTCAGAACCATTAATCAAGATGGAGTACGAAACAAAGGTGACACAAGACATAACTAACTGAATCCATAGTGCATAAAAACCCATATTCACCATAACCCCATTTCTAGGAACTTCCACTCAACACGGTTATAAGCTTTACTTATGTCTATCTTGACAACTAAGTAATTCTCAGATACATTCTTTTTGACTTCAAGGCATGCATTAACTCTTGTACTACCAAAGTATTGTCTTGAATATGTCGCCCAAGAACGAATACAGATTGTGTATCAGAAATGATCATTTCTAAACATGTCTTAATATGATTCATCAAAATCTTTAAGATTATTTTATAGCTACCTGTGCAAAGACTTATGGGTCTGAAATCTTTCATCAAGGTGACCCCAACTTGTTTAGGGATCATGCAAATTTGTACTCTATTTATTTCCTTATCCATCACCTTTGTCCTAACCTCTTGCTTAATATCTTTCCAGAACTGTTGGTAAAAGACACTTGTGAAACCATCTATCTTGGCGCTCTATCTTGTCCTACGTTGAAAACAACTTCTTTTATTTCCAAGTCATCGACGTGTCGTATGATATTTTCTTTCACTGAATATTCCACTTTAACCATTTCAAAATCACTCAGATCCCATACATTGTTACCAGCTGTAAACATATCCTGAAAATATTTCTCAGCCACTTTAGCAATAGCTTCATCTTTAGTGTGATGAATTCCTTGATCATCAGTGATGACTTTGAGACAATTCTTTGATCTCCTTGCCTTTTTTATTCTTTGATAAATATTGAGTTTATATCTCCTAGTATTAGCTATCGGTTCCTACTCTTAATTCTCCGGAATTTCTCCTCATCAGAATAAGCATGCTGCAATTGTGACGTCAAACGATATATCTGAAAATTAAGAACCATGTGATCCATTGTAGCATAATCAATATGCATCTTGAGTATTATGGGTTTTCTGCAAAAAGCCCTCAATGTAATTTTTTTAGCAATTTAACCCACGAAATCAAAAACCTACAGGTCAACCCTCCAAATCCTAGTCAAACCGCAATATAAAGCACCCGTATATTGATGATGTGGCAGCCGTTTACTATTTAACAGAAATCAAAACTACGTCGTTTTGATATTAAGCATTAAAAAAATATTGAATCCGGCGGAAATTGAACCTTGCACCAAGACTTACCATGCCAAGCTTGAAAACCAACACGCATATCGTATATATTGGTTTATGATATAGACGAATATATATATATATATATATATATATATATATATATATATATATATATATATATATATATATATATAAGGACACACATGTACTACGCACTAAACTAAATACATAATCTGAAGGGGTTCAAACCTACAACACTACCAAATATAAGAAGCAAGTGAACCATTCCGCCAGTAAGCACATTCGTTTACTAGTTATACAAAATTATATATATATATATATATATTATGTATGTCATTTAAAACTGTACCTTTTACATTTTAAAGTTCGTTTAAACGAAAGTAAGTAACTTTCCAGTTGCTTCATATCTCGAATTAGGGTTCTTAGAGTGGAAAATTGGAGCTTTCTACTAAACCTTTAAATTTTCAATTGATTATGAGATTCATGATGATTTAAGGCAATTTCATCAGTTTTGTGCTCTAGTTTAAGAGAATTGACCAGTAGAAGGGGTAATGGCGTTGAGGTTAGTAATCAAAGATCTTCTTTGATATTTTTTTTTTTGAATTGATTGATAGATTTCTTCGTTTTTCATTAGCTAAGGATTTTCTTACAGTTTTGACCTATATTTACGATGTGGTTGATATTGAAGTAGCAAAGATGAATATCATGGAGGCGAAGTTCATGAAGGTAGTAGAAGAGTAGCTGATGGTTTTACCTTGCAGTCGGTTCTAACACTTGTGGAATACATAAGCTATGAAGACAACAAGAACCAAGTATCATGGTTTCCACCTGAAACTCCTGAGAAGAAAGAAGACATTATCGACGATGTGATAATGAGCAAAGTGATTCAATATTCAATTGGATCTGGAGCAATGATGTTGTTTATCGTCAGAAAAGATGATCCTTATATGGGTAGACATCGTAACATGAGAAGCTCGTTGATTGATGCTGAGGATGAAGATGATATTGGGAAAGTCAATGCTAATGAGGATGATAAGATAAATGACTCTTCTGATAGTGATTCTGAGACTGATGAGAGAGGTGGTGTGATAGAGCATGATGATCCTTTTGGTGGTAATGATAGTGAAGTTGGTGATTCGATTGTTGATGATCATCCGACAATATTCATGTTGGGACAACAATTTTCAAACATATCAGCTTTCAAAACTGCTATAATCGAAATATGATGTGAGGAAGAAGAGGGATATCAAGTTTGATAAGTCTGATAGTAAGCGTTTTGTGGCAATTTGTTCAGAAAAGAAATGTTCGTGGAGGATCTTAGGTTCCATTAATAGCAGCAGCACTAGAGTTGTTGTTAGAGCATACCAAGAGGAACACAATTGCACATGGCAAGGCAAAGTATCTTTGTTGATGAATAGTAAGATTGCAGATATTTACATTGAGGAATTCAGAATTAATCCCAATTTCTCAGCTCTTCAGTTGCAGCAAAAGCTTCAAAGGCGCAATATTAATGTGTCAAAAACAATTTGTGAAAGGACAAGACTGAAATGCTTGCAGCAATTTGATGATGAGCAAGCTCAGTCTTTTTCAAGGTTGTTTGACTATGTGGAAGAGTTGAAAAACACAAATCCTGGATCTACAATTGAATGTGAGGTGAGGCAGACAAGATTCTATAGGTTTTATGTGTGCTTTCTGGCGCTTAAGGATGGGTGGAAGGGTGCTTGTAGGAAAATTATCCACATTGATGGTACATTTCTAAAGTGGAGAATGAATGGAATGTTATTAGTTGCTTGTGGAAGAGATCCTAATGAACAGACTTTCCCAATCGCATGGGCCATTGTGGAGGTTGTTAAAGATAATTGGTTATGGTTTCTTGAGCATTTGGTTGAGGACCTAGACCTAGGGCTAGGTAATGGTTTAACTCTAGCAAGTGACCAACAAAAAGGTCTTATATTAGCGGTTCAAGATGTGTTACCATATGCTGAGCATATGATGTGTGCTCGACATGTGTACTCCAATTGGAAGAAGAAATATGGTGGGGCTGTATTCGAAGATCTGTTCTGGGGTGCTGCTGATGATTACTACATAGCACGTTTTGAGAAGAAGATGGAAGAAGTGAAGAAGATTTCAGTCGCTGCATATGATGATTTGAAGATTTCTCAGTCTTGCCCGTGGTCAAGGGCATTTTTCACTGAATACTCATCTTCTGATGCTGTTGAGAACAACTTAGGGGAGTCTTTCAATGCAGCTATAAGGATAGTAAGAACAAAACCGGTTGTGAAAATGCTTGAAGATATAAGAAGAAAAGTAATGGTGAGCAACCACAAAAAAAGAGTTGAAGCTAATAAGTGTAGGGCAAACTATACTTATAAATCAGTAGCAAAACTTGAAGAACATATTGAACTAGCAAAGAATTGCAGTCCTTTGAGTTGTGGATTAGGAGACTATGAAATTGGGTACTTCAATGATAGGTTTGTGGTGAATATGAGAGGTGACATATCTTGTACTTGTAGGATGTACAAGATCAGTGGCATTCCTTGCTGCCACATTGTCTTAGCCTTGCGTTTAGAGAAAAATGCTGATCAAGATCCAAAAACACTTATATCTGATTGGTTTACCATTGAGAAACTGAAGACATGTTATGCATATCCTCTAAAGCCCGTCAATGGCATGAACATGTGGAAGGTGACAATTAATGTGAGGGTCAATCCTCCTCCGTTTAAGAAACCTCCGGGGAGACCACCAGGTAAAAAGAGAAAGAGAGATAAAGGTGAACCTAGAGAACCACCAAAGATTTCAAAGCGAGGAACAAAAATAGTATGTATTTTCTCTTCTTCTGCTTGTTTTGTTGTTTGTTATTCTTCTCTTGTTATTTATGCTTTTCATATTTTATTCTTTTATTTCCAGCACTGTGGGAATTGTGAAGAAGAAGGGCATAACAAGACGTATTGTAAAAATCATCCTGTCCCGAAACCACCCAAGAATCGACCTGGAAGGCGACGCAAGGAAGTGATTCCATCTGCTTCAGCTCCTTTTTTTATTCATGCACTAGAGGCCACACCTGGAAGCCGAAGGAAGTGGTTTTCCTCTGCCTCACAGCCTAAACATGATGTCCCAAGCCTCTCATATGCACTCCCAAAAGGAGGCCCTGTAAGGTATAGAAAGAAGCTCTCAAACTATGTCTCATCATCTCAACCGTGATTTTTCTATTTTTTATGATGTGTGCTTTTGTCTTTGTCAGATTTTAGAACTTATATGTGTTCTTTTGTTAGAATTATGTGGAAGAATTTGGTAAACTTATGTGTAAGATGTTAATATCACTTTGTTTCAGGTCACAACAACAAAGTTCAAAATCACTTTAAATCATCATGAATCGCATAATTAACATAGTTATATGGGGTTTTGTGTACTTGATAAACAAATGTTGTTTATTTGCGTGATGGTTCGCTTGCTTGTTAGGTTTGGTGATGGCGCAAAGTTCGAATCTCTACGGATCTAATATTTTGTTTAGTGTGTATATATGTGTTTCCGTATATATCCCTTTCGTTTATTTAAGACTCATATCTTTGATAGGTGAGTTGGTTTGCTAGCTAGTTCTCTTTGGTCGCGGTACAAGGTTCGATTCCTGATGAGTTCAATATTTTGTTGAATACTTAATATCAAAACGACGTAGTTTTAGTTTCTGTTAGACAGTAAACAGTTACGACGTCATCAGTACACGGATGGTTTATATTGCGGTTTGACTAGGATTTGGAGGGTTGACCTGTAGGTTTTTGATTTTCTGGGTTAAATTGCAAAAGAAAATCACATTGAGGGGTTTTTTTTTTGCAGAAAATCCTAATTTCTTCTGTTGCATTTGATCTATTTGATCTCTTCCATTCAGGCCCGGCCCAGTATAAACTGCTGTCTAAAGCAAAAAGAAAATTTTGCGCCCTACTATCGTCGAACCTAAGACTAAATACGAAGAGAGGTAGTGCACAACCACTAGACTACAAGTAACTTTTATAGTTTTTGCTGCCCCTAAATTCTTATTGTAATTTTGGCGCCTAAAGCCCTAGCTTTACCAGCTTTGGGTCAGCGCCGACACTGCTTCGATTGAGCCATAGTTCTACAAGATGATACTATATTCATTAAGCCAATCTTTGATGATAACTGATTCCAACTTAGCCTGACTCTTTCTTTGAACTCGTCATCTTAAAGCATCTTTTATCATACCTAAACAGACCACACTTCTGTTGCTGAGTAATCTGATTGTAGTTATCGTTGGACGGTAATCTGATTCTACTAAGTCCAAAAATTCTGTTTCAGAATAAAGATAACAGTGTAACAAATTTGAATTGACAAAAATCATGTCTAAGCAACATTTTACAACTTCATTCCTTATGTGACCAATCTAGCTAAAAACATACCCTTCAAATGTAAGTCTTTCACATGACAAACATGAAACATAGTTTTAAAAGCCTTCACACTTGTTTCACTTCTAATTCTACCCCTTTCTTTTCTACAAGATCACATTCTCATTCATATCACCACACATCACCCATGGGCCAATCCTAGACGTTGTTCTTCTTTGCAATTTTTCCCATAGGTGACCCCGATATTTTGGGATGGGGTGACCATAAATACATGAAAAGTTAAACTTGAAATACTTATATTAAATTCAAAGATCTACGACTCTTTCATCAAACTAAATATAGCAAGTAAAAACATCTTTTTCAAGAAAACACCCAAATCACCACTTGAACTTCTAGGACCTACCAATTACATACCATCATACCCCAACATTACACCTACGCCACGAACATAATCAAAACCTTGCTCCGTTTCCACCAAGAACAACAAGTCATGAGAGTACACCATATGCATCTTCTTTAGACGTCAAATTGTGAGGCGTTGTTCCAAACTTCTACAGTTCCACACCTCAAATCTGATGGAGGATTTGGTATATTAGGGCCCACCACACCTCTGTTCAAGGAAGGAGCACAAAAGGTGTTGTCTTCCATGTCATCGAAACCATAATCATCACATATCTTAAGGAGTGAGTTTGTTGGTACTGAGTCTTCCTTGTGAAACTTCATCGAACCCACTAGATATTTATCAAAGAACTCTTTCCCACGTGGCCTTTTCTGAGTTTCACCAGAGAAGTTACCAGATTCCAGGAATGATTTGTATTTCATAAGGGGATTCTCTGAATTCCATATCTCTTTCATCTCAAGAATGATATGATCTGCATTCTCAATGGAGGAGTACTTGTCAGTAGTAACTGGATGAGTTGCGTTATGATATCACTCAAGTTATCCTATGAGAAAAACTCTCTTTCAAATAATAGGTTCAGTTGTAGTACATAGGGATCAAATCCACATGGAGCGTGGGCACACAATAGACTAGATGTGTTATGATTATGCTAGGTAAATTATAAAACAATATAAAATAGTGATTGATTAAGCAGTTGATTTGTAAACAATAAGAATAAATAGCTAGACATAGGCTTTCAGGCAACCAAATTATGATATATAGATGCTAAGGATGTGTGATAAACCATCCAAGAAATCGAACGCAATAATAAGATATCCATCTTTCGTTGCGAGTCTAATCAGAAGACTAAGTCTTTGTTCCAGCTGTCGCATGTGAACAAGGATTGAGTGTCGATCAATATTATGGTATGAGTGTCGATCGATACTTTCTTAAGCAAGCATTAACGTCCTAATCAATATGTTCACTAGGTTAACTACACCAGCTGCCGCATGTATCTAACAACCTAGCTCATCAGAATTAATTCAGGTAATGAACTTACTGTCGTAGTTATTATAGGCTCAAGGTTCTAGTTAGCTACTCTAGAACACAATCAATAAACACAATTACGATGAAGGATAAAAGATCCATAACTCTAGCAATCCTATGCCTCAGCAATTCATATAAACTCTAATAGGACCCAAAATCTAACAACAAAAACTATTCCTACATGTTTAAAGCAAAGCATAACAATAATTTGAATAGAATGCATAAATAGATAGAGTAAAAAAATTGGAATTTCAATACAAATCTTTGAAAGAGTCTTGATATTCTCTCCAAAACTAAGTAACCTAAAACTACTAAATATGGTGGTGGTTTATTATGTTTATTTGGCTATTTTATTTGGTAGTGTGTTCCCCAAACAATGGCCAAACACATAAATAATAGGTATAAGTCGGCCAAGGGCAGTCTTGTAATTATGTGGAACTTCTGGGATTGATTTGGTCTTGACTTCAAGTCGACCCGTCTACTCGTGCGGTTTTTGATTGGCATCACGGAGTTAGTTTCAAACGACACTACTTCTTAATTTCGACTCTGACTTCTAATTTTATCATCAGCTACGAGTTTCCTCATCATTAAGCTCCAGAATGCTCCATAATCTTCACATTGCTCCAAAACATACATGGACCTGAAAACACTCTAAAATAGACTCCAAACATATATAATAGACTCTAAAAGTTATCATTTGTTTTCCCTCAAGAAAAACATAGAAAAATCTTGTAAAGAGGTTTAAAAACATAGGAGCTCACATAATTTTTAAACTTTACTACCTCCACCTCTGCAATGTTGCAAGCCACATCAGATTAGTACAACTTCAAGGGCACTTCCATGTACTAGATTTTAGCTTAGCAACTAAACCTTCCAACCCATTGCTTAGCTGATTTCGCTTGACTAACCCCTCGACTGACCTAATTTTTGCAAATAAATGTGTAGGCTAAATCTTGTGAGTATCGATCAAAGGACACATGAACTCTTACCCCAACAAGTATCTGGACACACATGTAATCTTTTTCTTTTCTTTTTTTATTCCAATGAAGAATGACATTGATGCAGTTCGTCTTGTACATCTTTCTTTTTATTTTGACAAAGTGTAGGCAAATAATGGGGTCACAGGAAATTTTCCTAGCCCTCGCTTCCAACAATGTGTGGTCATTACTCTCAGAATTATAAAAAAAGGTCATAGGAAATTTTCCTACCCCTCAACATTCTTCAGGAAATCTTCTCAATTTTTCTTTTCTAGATGCCGAAGAGATATGAGAGAAGGGAACCAGTAACACACAAACTCTTACCTTTCAGACTTGCAAGAGGAATCGGATCCAGTGTATACTAAGCCCCAAAACAAACAAGTTAAGTGGTTAAGATTGGAAGTCAGCTTTGGTTATTTCAGACATTTTCAGCTAGCATGGATGTTATTGGCAGGTGGTCAACTTTGGTGTTTCCATTTAGTACACCCTACAATCAATAAATTCAAAGAATGGTGCTAGAGAGTGGTTAGATAATATGTAAAAATTAAAACACAATATCAGTAAAATTTCCCCCAAACTTAAACAAGATTATCCTCAGTGTTATACAATCCAAGATTGGTGAGAAATAAATCATAAGGACGAAATTTAACAAGGAACAAATAGTATAGCTGCTCGTTGATGATGAGTATCAATCGACACAGTTAAGTAAAGATCAATCGATGCTCGTGATACTTTGTCGATCGACTTTGATCAAGTATCAGTCGATGCTCAGTGCAGACTCGTGTTCCTCGTGTCTTTTTGACCTGAAATAAAATAAACACAAAAAATAGAAAAAAATAGTAAAACTAATTTAAAACTTACTAAATGGGGTGACTCCCATCAAGAGCTTGTTTATAGCCTTTAGCTTGACAATTTGGATACACTTGTTGAAAAACAAGTATCCAGATCTTCTCGAACTAGGTGCCTACAAAGCTTTTAATGGCTTCTTCTCCTCTGGTTATGTGTTCTTACTGTCTCTGAATGATTTCATGTGTGTAATTCATTTTCAGCTGCAGCTCTTCCATACACTTACTTAACCATCCAATGTTGTTGTTAAGAGGGAAGTAGATTGAATCAATCTTCATGTACAACTCATCAAACATCCTCTCCTGAGCTGTATTAATGTCATCTATCATCTCTTCAACTTAATCTTACAAGTAGATCTCAGGTGCTGGCCGACATGGAGGTGTAAGGTGGGCTCTAGGCAGGTGGAAATATCCATCATACTCTTGTAGACTCAAATAACAGCCTCACCAACGGTCTGCCAACTCAAATATTGCTTTCATATCTTCTTTTGAAACACTGATCATCCTTCCATCCTTAACATGTCCATTTCCCTCTTTGTCTCTGTAATCTCCGTATTCATATGGTGCTACTACACTGAATTTTCTCTTAGGTGTCATGGTGGCCTCAATCGAAAAAGCCTCTCGGATTTATAAAGTTGCAGTGGTGTCGGTCGATGCTGGTGGCTGAGTGTCGATCGAAGCCTTGTCGTCATCTTTGTACTCTGCGCCAAAATTATAATAATAATATGCCACGAATCCTGGATCATCTCCTATCTCAATGTATGGCGTGTTTCCCTTGACCACTTGAACATGGTCATAGAAATCAGTCTCACTGATGAGTGAGAGATACAACATGTTTGTCTTCATATCACAAATATCTTATACAGTAGCTATGAAGGCCCTTCTAAGTAATAAAGAAGAATTTAGTTTATCTGAATATCCATAACATGAAAACCATTAGAGCTATAGCATTGGCGATTTGTACCTGAAGGTTTTTGACAACCCCTCCTGAATTCACCTTGGAGTTATCCACAAAAGTGAATGAATCGCTAGAAGGTTCAATCTTCAGACTCGGCTGCTCAGCCATCACTGTAGGCATAATACTGATTGAAGAACTTGTGTCGCAGAGTGCATTAGGGTACATGTGACCTCTAATCATGCAAGGAACCACAAACTTCCTAGGGTGACTCTTCTTCTTCAGTTTAATCCTCCGCTTGATCTTCTCTCTGATCTGATAGAACATACGCTCAATGTCCTCTTTTGTCTCTCTACTCTCTCGTAAAAACATCCAGAGTTTATGGATCAAATGAGCATCATCGAATGGCATGTCCAGTGGGATCCTCATCATCCTCTGGGTGAAACTATCCATCTCTTTCTCATTACCTCTTCTCTTTAAATGCTTATGAACCTTGTTTTTTCTTCCTCTTGGAAGTTTGCACCTCTGTAGCATGCTCAAAAATCATAGGTTGTGATGCATTTGCGGTTTGAAGACTGGTGTCAACTGCTGGCTTTGTTGATGTTTGAGACGAGTATCTTGAAGCATTCAGACACTCTACATCAATACTTGGCATTCAAAATCGCTAAGTCACCGGTGGGTGTTGATCGACGAACGAGTTAGGTTCTCAATTAACGCTTACTATTTCACAAGAACTTACAAACTCAGCATGGGGTGTCGATCGGTGCTCAGCCTCGGGTGTCGAACGACACCGATGCGAACTGCCGAAAGACATAGAACTGTTGACTTGAAAAGTCTTCTTCTTGGAGTTTCTCTTCCTCCACCACTTCCCATAAATCATCATCTATGATGGCAACTCACATGGTGTTTCTGTCCAGCCTCTCCTTTTTCTTTAATCAGTGCTTCATGTCTCCTCAAAGTTTCATTATTCTGAACCAATTGAGTCTCCAACTTCTTCACATGGGTGTTGAGAGCTTCGAACTTGTCGTTCAAGTTGGTGTAGACTGCATATATCTTCCCATTGAAATCCACTGTAAGTTTAAGCTAACCCTCAAGAACTAGATCAATCATGCTCTCTATCTTGCTTTCTTGAGTAGTTGGTGCATGATTCTGGTAAGAAGACGCTCCATAACTCATGTTGTTGATATTGTTGTTGCTGTTTAATTTTTGGTACTACGACTCTGGTTGTAATTACCCCTCTGAATATTGCCATATGAATTTTTGTTTCCACCCTGATTCCCATACTTCTGACAACCAATGTCACTAATGCAGTTCACATCCTCTTCATCACCCTTATCACTTGCGGTATCAAAAACCTCTACATCTTTTAAAAAGCTCACCTGCTTCTTAAGAAGCTTATGAACATTGTCTAGTTTGGCTTTAACTTCATCCATCTGCTCTTTTCCCAAGCTAGCTGCTGATTTCTTTCTATCTAAATCAGTGTTATTGGTGCTATTGCTTGATGCCAAGTTCTCAATGAGTCTCACAGCCTCTTATGGGTTCTTGGTGTTGAAATTCCCTTCACTAGCCATGTCTAGTGCCATCTAGTAAGCCAAAGCAATGCCTCTGAAGAAGGTGCTAAGTAGTTGTACCTCGTTGAATCCATGGTGTGGACAATCTTTCTGATATGACTTGAATCTGATCCAAGAGCTTCTGAAAGATTTTGCATGCTCCCGTGTGAATGTAGCAATCATGTTCCTCAAGTCTTCAGATTGTGCATCATCAAGTAAATTACGCATGAAGGCGTTTTTGATATCAGTCTAGGATTTAAGAGATCCTGGTGGTAACTACTTAAGCCAATATGAAGCATCTCCAGCAAGTGAGTACTTGAAGAGCTTACAAAGATGATAGTCCTCATGGACTCCATTTGAGTTTATACCAGTAACTAGATCCTCGAACAGTTCAAGATGGTCTATCGGATGTTCATGTGGGTGACCATGATAAGGTTTTGTCCCACAAGTGTAAAGTATGCAAGATTTAGCTCGAAATTGTGCCACTGGAAGGTAAAAGGACGAAAAGCAGATCTGTTGGAGAAGTATTGATTTGGACCGCTGCAGTCAGCCAACATTCTAGGTCAAGAAGCCTCAACTTTATGAGCAGATAAAGCTTCAGCAACGTCTTCTGGTTCAGGGATTACACTCCCCTGATGATTCAGTCTCTGACTTCATTACGCAGGTGACCCTCCTGGTCATGCAAGTTTCCGTTTTCATCCCTCGTTAGTGTAAGAGTTGCGAGCATGTTTTCAGCTTGCGGGTTAGTTTTGATTCACGAAGATGTGATGGTGTCGATCATTTCTCACTCAAAAGTAGTATCGATCGACGGAGGAGTGTTGGTGTTGATCGATGTCGTGCACTTCTCTTTATGGATCGTGCGTTCTAACAGTGTAGGGCCTGAGAATATTAACTCTTTTTCTTTGTTTCTTCTTGTACTATTGGGCATGCACCTGAAAGACAAAGCAATTTTTTTTTGTAAGTAACTAAAACATAAAGTAAAATCTAGACAAAACCTATTAATCAAGTCTAATGGTGAATCCAATGCTCCCCGACAACGGCGCCAAATTTGATATCACTCAAATTACCCTATGAGCAACTTTGTCTCTCAAATGAGAGGTTCAGTTGTAGTATTTAGGGATCGAATCCACAGGGAGCATGTGAACACAATAGACTAGATGTGTTATGATTAAGCTAGCCAGTAAATTATAAAGGAGTACATAATAGTGATTGATTAAGCAGTTGGTTTGTAAACAATAAGAATAAATATCTAGACTTAAGGTTTCAGGCAATAAAATTATGATATATAGATTCTAAGGATGTGTGGTAAATCGTCCTAGAACTCGAATGCAATAGTAACATATGCACCTTTCACTGCAAGTCTAATCAGATGATTAGTTTTTGTTCTCGCTGTCGCATGTAAGGAGTGAGTATCGATCAATACTATGAAATGAGTGTATATCAATACTTTCTTAGGCAAGCATTAACGTCCTAATCGATATGTTCCTTAGGCTAGCTAGAGCAGCCGTCACATGTATCTAACAACCTAGCTAAGTAGAACTAATTCAGGTAATGAACGTATTGTCGTAGTTACCAGTATCCTAAGCTCATGGTTCTAGTTAGATATTCTAGAACACAAACAATAAGCACAATTCCGATGAAGGATTCTAGAAGATCACCTTAGTAATTCTATGTCTCAGCAATTCATATAAACTCTAATATAACCCTAAATCTAACAAGAGAAAATACTCATACATGATTAAGCAAAGCATGACAATAATTCTAATAGAATTATTATATAGGTAGAGTAAAAAAATTGGAGTTCAAATGCAAATCTCTGAAGGATTCTTGATCTTCTGCCCAAAACTAAGTAACCTTAAGCTTCTAAATATGGTGGTGGTTTATTATGTCTATGTGGCAGTTTTCTTGGGTGTGTGTTGCCCAAACAATGTAAAACACACATAAATAATATGTATAAATCGACCAAGCACACTCTTGTAATTATGTGGAAACTATGGGCTGAGTCGATCTTAACTTCAAGTCGGCCCGTCTACTCATGCAAGTGTCGATCGGCACTAATGGGTTAGTGTTGATCGACACTACTTCTTGATTTCGACTCTGACTTCTGTTTTTTTTCTCAGCTACGAGTTTCCTCATCATTAAGTTATAGAAATGCTCCATAATCTTCACATTGTTCTAAAACATACGTGAACCTGAAAACACTGTAAAGTAGACTCCAAACATATATATGTAATAAACTCGAACAGCACATATACTATGAGTGAAAACTGGTAAAATGCATTGTATATCAAGTTCAAAGGAGACATTTCATTAAAGGATTCCTCCATGAGGCTATCAATGAATTGGATTCGACGTTTGAGGCGACCTTCCTGTGACGTAGGCTTACTCCTTAAACCCTTATTAGTTCCCTGATGGTTTCCTCTTTCTTCATTGGCTTCAAACAGGACCACATCTTCTTGTATTGCTTCAGCATCCTCATTCTGAGGCTGATTATCATCAAACAATACACCATGATTTTTGGTTGGTTGTTGAAACTCTGGTTCTCATCATCTTCTTCCTCGCCATCATCTTTTTGAGGGGTTAGAGGAATGTGAACACATTCACCGTTAGATCATGTGTCAACATTCCATAATTTTCACAAAAATCACGGAGTCTTTCATATCATAGCTTCAACAGTGTGTTAACCCCCCGTGTGAACTGGAAGCAAATAGGCAGTTTGACATTCTAATTGAGTTTTATCCTGAAAAACTCCACAACTGAGGCATTTTCATAATGAAAATCAACCTCCAGTACTTCTCCTAGACAGTCACCAATGGAACTTATTACATTCCCAGTAAGGAATTGCACTAGTATCCCACAAATTTGTACCCAAAAAGAAATAAAATCCAAAGCTTCATCTGGCATCTCCGTAGCCTATCTCTGAATTTCCAACATCCTTTCATTATAGGCTCACAGTCCTCGCATCATTTCCTCCGATGAAACTCAAATTGCAATATGGCTCTCTCAATTATTCTTTCAGTAATGAGACCCAACAGTCCCACATAGGAAGTAATGAATTAGTGATTTCTCGAATGTTTTACTTTAGTCTGATAAGAGAACGCCCCATAAGAGAAAATTGATTCATCTGAATTCCTTTGTTGTAAACCTCCAAAGGAAGGGAGACCGGTTCATCTTCCGCACCCAAATTCAAATCTTGAATCGCTTGACGAAGATTGTCCACCATTATAGTAAATGTTTTGTAAATCTGAATGAAGTGAAAGAAAGAATCATTGCATGCAATAGAGTAAACTTGACTCAATATCGGGTCAAGAATCACTGCATGCATGTAGGATTCCATTAGGCAGTTTTCAGATCGTGTGTAGTAGTGGGGGGATGATCTCCACTTCAGTAAGAGATTGTGGACACAGTTAGAGTAAGAATTACTTCTTTCCCTAAACTGAGAGCGGTTTTCAGATAAGAAACCAGCAGAGATAACTGTCGAAATATCGTCCTTTAGATCGCCTATAAATAATTTGTTTGCTTAATTTTTTATCATATGCATCTAACAACCTAGCTCAATGAAATCAATTCTGGCACAGAAGCTACTCTCGTAGTTGTCCATGTCTTAAGTTCAGGTTTCGAGTTAGCTACTCTAAAACGCAAGCATTAAACACAATTCCAAAGATTGATATTACTTCATCCTAGCAATCCTGTTTTGGGGTTACTTCATCCTAGCGATCCTGTTTTGGGGTTAATTCATCAATACCATTATGAACCCTAAATCTTACAGGTGAATAACTCAGACATGATCATAGAAAACATGATAAATTGAATAATATAATGCATAGAATAATAAGTGGGGTTCCAATACAAATCTTTGAAAGAGTTCAGATCTTCTCTCCTAAACTACTAAAAACTTAATGCAAGAAAACTAAAAACTGTAAACTAATACGTGTGCATGTTTTTTTGCCCAAATAATGGCAGTAACCTTATAAACTAGGTCAAAACTCATTCAGGAGCATTCTCGTAATTTGTCTTGACTTGGGCTTGAAGTCGGCCAATACTCTACGATTGGGCCGTCGATCGACAAAAAGGATGCTCTGTCAATCGATGGTCATGCTTGACTCGTACTTAGATGAATGTGAACAGCTACTAGATATATCCTCTGAATACTCTAACAAGCTCTATTATCTCCATAATGCTCCAAAACGTACATGGACCTGTAAAGACTTTAAAACACAGTTCATACACACATATTATACTCCAAATAGAATCCAAATGATGCTCTAAAACTGGTAAATAACAAGGTATATAAAATCTCGCTAAGTCGAGAATCCTGGTTTGATTTTCCTCGGGAAACATGTAAAGAAAAGTTTCAAATTTTGTTGATTTAAGATTTAAAACTAAAATGTTAGCCAAAGTTCAGTTTTTTCAAACTTGGGAAGATCCAAAAGATTTGTATTTGGAGCCATCTTTTTTTGCGTATAACCTTCTCCTTGAGTTTTGAATCGTTTAGGATGATGAACATTCATTGATCTTTGAAGAATTGAATAGGAGAACTTGTGTTTTTCTGTCTTCATGAGGCAGTCTTGTGTAGCAAGCATTCGAAAATGATCATGTGTTTACTATTTTTGAAATTGTGTAATTTTTTTATGATGCTCATATATGAAATAGTTGATGAATACAATCAAACCGGACCAATAGTTGCAGCTTTTCTTGTTTGGCCACAAGCAACTTTTGCATCAAGGGTAACTAGTGATTCATTCCCTTTGAACGCTTTCAGATCATTATTTAAAGTTGTAGAATTCTTCCATATTGTTTATTTCTGCTTATTATTGTTTAGCAGGCTGTATTAGATAAGGATAAGCATTTGGCAACCGTGGATAGAGAAGTGGATGGCGGTCTTGAGCCCTTAGTGTAGACTTACCCGTTGTGATAACGTAAGTTATGTTTGCTTGATACAATCATGATCTCTCTCTCTGACTCAAGTTGAGGTTTATATGTGCTATTGCACAAACTAACCTTGAAATGTTCTTCTATGTTGTTTTCCCATGTATAAAATGCATATAACTCTTAAATGATTATCTCTTAAATTTATTTAGCAAAATAGCATTTATAGCTTGAACAAGAATTCTTGTTATGTAGAACTGATTTGAGGTTGAACAAACCAAGGTATGCAACACTCCCCAACAAAATGAAGGCGAAATCAAAGCCGATAAAGAAAATGACGTTGGAGGATCTGAAAGTAGACATTAAATCTGACTTTGAGATGGTGGAAGTAACAAAGCCTCCAAAGAGAAAATCTAGGTTGTCGTTGCTTCAGTGGAAGTTGATAGATAAGCTCAAAAACGAAGTACATGTAGTTTGAAGACATGAACCTTATATGTTTATGCACACTTGATCATTTCCCTTTCTTTATTAGCTACATTGTTGTTTTAGACATGAAGCAGAAGTAAATAAATAAAAATAAAGTGTAAATATCTGCTTAACTGGTAAGTTAATTGAACATCATCTCTTTCTTTCATACTTTGTTCCTTTTAAATATTTGAGTATATTTCCTTGAGCTCATACCAATTCTTCCTTCATACCCTGAAATTTGAGAACTGCATTTTTCCCTATCGAAGCCGTTTGCAAGGTATCCTCTAAGTGAAGTATCAGAACTCAATAAAAAGGAGATTAGGAAACAAAATAAATTAGGACAAGAGGGTCAGAAGAGGATGAGATAGATAAAGAAAGAAGAAGAGATAAAATATGTTTGATTCATTTTAATTTGGCAAGTGTTACAAAATATCAAGTCAAAAAACAACTAATGAAACCATGGAAATAACTATGAAAGAGATTATGGTTCAGAATTGAAGGTGCATTTCTTTTGTTGTATGGCAATGGTCTTATAATCGTTGAGAACTGGCAACTTCAACTTTTATTTCTTTCGAACGAATTAGTATAATGGATTCTTTTTCGAAAGATATTTTAAATCTAAATTTGGAGTTGGTCAATGTTATACAACAAAGGAAATTGGTGTCTATATTGACTATGATACGATATAAGGTTTGGATATTTGTGTTGTGGATGATAACCAAACATGGAAATCGCAAGAGATTGAAAGTGAATAAGCAGAAGAAAACTAACAGAGTTAATCAGTTTGAAGATTGGATGAACTCTACTACAAAATCGTTATCAAATGTATTGTTGTTCATTTATATTAATTCTGCAATTCATTGTTTTCTTGTTATTGTTTGTATTTTATGTAATTTCACTTTTTGACATTAAAAGGTCATTCTATTACTCAAAGAACATGAGTTTCTCCAAGAATCCAGACCGGAATATAATAACCAATAAACAACAATGAACGATAGAAAGAGCGAGCAGTCTTAGCTAATCCATCCGCTGTCCGATTGAACAGTCTTGGTATGTGGCAAATCTTGAATTCTTGAAATCGACTCTTCAAAGAAAGAAACTCTTCCAATTCCTTCGAAAAGCTAGACCAATCTTGTGGGGCTTGTATCATCGCAATGAGTTCCTTACAGTATGTTCTGAAACTATGGCAGTTCGTATGTTGCAGTATTGCGTCCATCGCCCAAATTAAAGCTTCTAGTTCCGAGTGTAAAGAAGACATACAATTTTCTTTGTTCCTCAACCCTAGGAGGTGCTCTTCTCATGTTCCATCTATCCATACCCATCCGTATCTACTAAATTGCGGCTTAGAGGTCCAGGATCCATCGACCAGACAAATATTATGCAAGTTTGAGCTTCTATATTTGTCTGTTTGATCACTGAGTCATCACCTGGTGAGTTTGCCTCAAACTAGGCTTTGCATTAACTTTCTTCATGACGAATTAGCTTTAATGGATCTCTAGATATTCATATGAAGAGCTTATCATTTCTTGCTTTCTATAGATACCAGATAATCCATGGATAAGGATCCATGTCTATATCTTGATCTTTAATGTCAATTTTCCTCTAGAAAAGAAAATCCAAGTTTGTGAAAACACTTGGAGTAGGAAAGATTCCTGGACACAAGGGCATCGAGGCTAAAGCCCAATCTTGCACAACAGGCGGACATTCAAAGATAGCATGGTTTACAGTTTCATCATGTTCTCCACATTTGAGGCAATGATTTTCACAACGCATATGACGTCGTGTTAAATTCCTATCGACAACAATATATCCAATCATCATTTGCATATCAAATGTTTAATTTTTGGGGGGGCATTCATTTTACAAGCTTGATCTTGAAGCTTTGTCAGACTTGGCACTAGGACCATTGTATCTTGATTTTGTCGCAAAATATTTTTCGTCACCCAATATCTATATTTCACTGTATACATCCCATGTCTCGTATAGCTCCATCAATACTTATCATCGCGTTGAGTCTGGATAATGGCCAGACTTCAAATAATATAGATATCTTCTGGTACAATTAGACTCGCCAACATGTTAAGGTTCAATTCTTTAGGCTCCCCATGAATTAGCTCATTTACAGTCATACGCATATCAATTCCGTAATGGAGGGCCTCGCTGGCCTGGCTGGTACTGTAAGAATCCAAGGGTCTTCCCAAACTCGAATTTGGTGTCCCGAGTGAACCTTTTGATTAATCCCAGACTTAGAAGAGGTATGGCAGCCATTAAGCTCTTCCAAACATATGATGGAGCAAATGCTTCAGATGCACACAAAAGCGTACTTTGACGATAATATCTACCTTTCATTACCCTTGCCAGCAATGAATCCAGGAATTAAGTCAGTCTCCATAATTGTTTAGCTAGCATAGCCAGATTAAATTCATGAATCAATCTGAAACCTAAACCTCCTTCATCCTTCAGGCAATACAACCTTTTCCATTTAGCCCAATCCATCCCTCTCTTTGGGGGATTGGAACCCCACCAAAACTTAGCAATTGCACTTGCCAAATTTTCACATATCTTCAGTGGCAAGAGGAAGCTTTACATGACATAGGAGGGTAGAGCTAAAGCAATGGCTTTGATCAGAACTTCCTTTCCACCCTTTGACATCCAACGCCCAGACCACATGTTAATTCTATGATCCAGTTTCTCTTTAAGGAATGCAAAGAGTTTACACTTCGATCCGCTTATGTCTTCAGGGATACCAAGGTATTTTCCCATCCCTCCTTCATTTTCAATAGTTAAAGTATCCTTGATCTCCTGCTTAACAGCAAGCGGGACACGTTTCCCAAAGAGAAGCGAAAACTTCTTTGTGCTAATATGTTGTCCAGAGGCCTTTTCGTATTTTTTATCACTTTCATTACTTCATCACATTCACGGGGTTCCGCCTTACAAAAAAACAGGCTATCATCAGCAAATAACAGGTGAGAGATCAAAGGACACACACGGTTTACGCACATCCCATGATCCTTCCCTGAATCTCTGCTTGATTAGGAAGGCTAACGAACACTTCCGTGCATAAGATAAAATGAAAGGAGATAAAGGATCTCCTTGTTGTAATCCTCTATGAGCGATAATATTTCCTCTAGGCTGTCCATTCATCAGAACTTGGTATTTAACCAACAATACGCATCTCATGACCCAGCTAATCCACAAATCTGTAAAACCCATTTTCCGCAAGATCCTCTCAATGAAAATCCATTATATCCTATCATAGGCCTTGCTCATATCAGTTTTAATTGTCACCCGCTTATGTCGTCCTCCTGGTTTCGCTCTCAAGGCATGGAACATCTCATGCGCAATCATTATATTATCTGAAATTTGACGGCTAGCTACAAAGGCAAACTAGGTTTCAGAGATTCGGCCTAGCAAAATCTTTTTCAGTATCTTGCATAAGACCTTCAAGACTATCTTGTAGCTAACATTGCACATATTTATTGGTCTAAATTGAGCCATATCAGTTGGTTTTTCTTTTTTTGGGAATTAGGCAAATGTTTGTGTTGTTTATCCCCGGAGCCACTATTCCATCGAAAAGGAATTGATTAGCCATACATGTCAAATCCCCTTTGATGATATCCCAAAATTTCTGCTAAAATAACGCACTCATTCCGTTTGGACCCGGGGACTTGTTGGGGTGCATAGCAAAAGGTGCAAGCTTAACTTTCCATTATGTGACAGTGCTGTCATGTCCTGATTCATGCTGTCTGTAATTGTTGTTGCTATATGTTACATTGATTCATCTAAATCAGACGGATTGGATGACTCAAACAATGAACGGAAATAGCTAGTCGCAATGGCAACTAAGCCCTCCTCGTCCTCCACCATGTTTCCCTGAGCATCAACTAACTTGGTTATTCTATTACACACCCTTCTTTGCTTGGTGGTGATATGAAAAAAATGGAGTTTAAAACTCCCGCTTTGAGCCAAAGGACTCGACTTTTTTTGTCTCCATAACATTTCTTCAGCTTTAAGAGCATCTGATAACTCTTTCACAGCAGCTGACAACTCTTCAGCAGACACTGAGTCATCGTCATACATAGCTTGAACTTTCTCTTTTAACTCTTCCATTTGCTTTTCTAAGTTAATATCATTCAGTCTCCGCCACTGACTTAAAGCTTTGCGACAACTAGCAATATGAGCCATGATATTGGCGTCTGATGGAAGCTCAGGTGAGTTCCAACCTTCAAGGATAACATTTCTGATATCCTCAATATCCAGCCATCTCTTATCAAATTTGAATTTCTTCTTAGCTTTAAAAGGCTTAGACAGTATATTCGCTAAGACCGGGCGATGATCTCATCCCCAAAGTGGTAGATATCGAACTAAAGAATGTGAAAACTTGGCATGCCACTTTTGATTCCCTAGAGCCCGGTCCAGTCGACATCTCACTGTATTTGTTCCTCTTTTTCCAAACCAAGAGAGTTGATTGCCAGAACATGGGAATTCCAGCATTCCACAGTCGCTTATCATTTGTTTGAAAGGCAAGAAAGAACTATCAAGACGTATCCTTCCTCCTTCTTTTCCTCATGACAAGTTATTTCATTAAAATCACCTATCATGAACCAAGGTCCATCTTTTACTGTAGCGAAGCGCGTAAGACGCTCCCAAACTAAATACATATTCACCATAAATGAATGTCATAAAGACTTTTATTCCATCAATGATTGTAGAAACATCAATCATTCGCTTATTAGAAAATAAAACATCAATTTGTAAATAATCCATATAAAAAAAGAGCTAAACCACCGCTTTGGCCATGAGGCTCCACGGTATACAACTTCTCAAAACCTAGGTCAACCTGAATGTTTTGCAACAGTAGATTCCTATTCTTTGTTTCAGAAAGGAACAAAAGTCTTGTGTGATGCTTCTGATACATCTCCGTAAGGCGTCGAACTATGAGGTTGTTCCCTATCTCTCGACAATTCCAATTGATGCTTCATTGACGCTTATTAGGCGGATTTTTTGGGTCCACCTTTCCCTTCTTAGATCCTTGAGCTAGCTTAGTCACTTTCCTTGCAAAAGAAGTCACTTGTCGTTGAGATTGACCACATCCCATAAGAAGCACGTGAGAACTCGATGAAGAGGATCTTGTTTTTGGAAACGCACATATTGCTTCCTCCTTATTTGATGTAAATAAGTTCTTCACAGTGCTCTTAGTAAGCGACTTACACTCACCCTCCTCAACAATAGACAAACCAGCAACATTATCCACGGCCATAGGAGCATGTTGGATGTTCTCAGATTTAGTAGCCGGCTCTAATTCCCCAGCAACATGATCCTGGATGTCCATACCTTGAAGCTCTTCTCCCAATAAATCATCATCGGAAACGACCATCAATTCATCCCCATTAACGTCACCTAACATGTTCTCATCTCCCATCTGATCATCGTCATTTAATGTAGCTATTTCCACAGCGTCTAAAGGAGGAACCGCAAATACATCCATGTCCAAATCAGAGAAGTTCTTGCTTTTAGATGATTCTAGTGTGACTCGAAAAGTAACGTTATTGTTCACAATATGAGAAGGAACTCTCAGTCCCTTAAACTCAACCATATTAGTTTCAGCAATGCCTACAACCGGATCCCTAACCTGATCCATGCACGCTAGCTGACCAGCAATCAAAGTAGTAGTCGTAGCCGTGGCGGAACCAGCATTCTTACCCAACTCAACAAGCTTAGTTGAGGTTACCGAAGGATCTTTCACAATAGGGAGTGTCAATGAAGATGACTTAGCTTCACCTATCTCGAGGCTCCTCTGTTTTCCGCACCATACCGGGGCAGACATATGGTCCTTCCTCTTTGGATTGGTCTTATGATTGAAGTCTCGACGACCTTGTCCTCACTTCTCTTGTACGGGTTATAGCGTACCGGTCTATCATTGACAGGTTTAGCTCGCATAGCATGGGAACTTTTGATGACACAATTCACTATGTTCCCATATACATCATATTCCACCTTGGCTCGCTCCACATGATCATTACGATACTTTGTAAGCTCATGCCTCAAGGAAGAACTTGTTTTCAACGCAGTTGTTCCCTTCTTCGACTCGCATAGTAAAGGCTTTTCAAGTCTAGTCTCCACTTCCAAACTGTTCTTGCGTATGAAGGAATCCTTATTCAACTCGCAGAACAGTCTGATATTTTCTTTTCACAATGTCCTTCTTCATGTGACAACAAGCCACAATACGAGCAGTGTTTGAAGAGGACATCATACTCCAACTTTATTGTAAGTTCACCATCTTTAGCCTTGATCTTACGTGGAACTTTAGAGGCTTTTTAGTATCAATATCCACCAAGATATTGCCTTCATTAACATCAATATGTTGTATAAACTCCAACTTATTACCAATACTCCAAAGATTACCTTCTTTTCCAAGATGCACCAGGATCCCTTTAGGCTCAATCCAGAAAGGTATGATCGACAGGTAGTCCTCATCCACTACAGGCTCCCATCGTACTAAAACAAACATGAAGAAGTTATAGTGAAATGGGCCCATCTCCAACATAGTTTTCAAATCTTCTTCCTTAGCAAAGGTAAACAGAAAGCGACAATTCCCTAGGCCAGTTGAGGCTATACGATCCTGCATCTTCCAGTGCGATTGCATGAAGTCAATGAGCTTAGCCACATTTTGCTTGTAAGAGCTTAGAACCTTGCCAATTAGAGACAATCGATACTCTTGTATTTGCTCATCATCTGTCTAGTCCGAAAGTAGAATATGCTCATCATCATCATAACATATGCCTTTCCCCTTCCTATCCATCATCTTGTTTTGATATTTCATCAGAGAATCACACAAGAGACACAGAAATAGAGCAAAGCAGATCAATGGGAAGTGATCGCTTAAACTCAAAACGATTGAGCAGAGCAATAAATGAACACTGTGCGTTACACCTCCAAAGGATACAACAGACAAAGATCTTATTGAATAGTTCCTTTCAATACATCATCAAAGGACATTATATAAGAAGATCAATTGAGATCAACAAAGTTTTTTGAGTAAACCCTTTACTCTCCTTAGACGCCGTCAAGACCAGCTGATGAGCTGGTAAGGAAAAGGGCTGAAGAAGGATCAAAACGCAAGAGAGAATGATGGAGGGCACGACACAACAAATCTAAAAAGCCAAACCAAATCAATGGTACGTGGCAGGGAAGTCTTGTTGTAAAAGGGCAGAGCAGGTGAATAGAGAATGAGTCCCCGCCTTGATCAAGAGTAGACAAATCTGATCTAACGTCAAATGACGAACAAATCAGAGAGAGATCGAAATTCCAATGAGAATTTCAAACCCAGGAGCCACCATCGAAATTTTTAGTTTCTTTTTCAATTGAGATTGATAAACTGATTGTAATTTTATTTTAAAATATGTAAAATATATTTAAAATATCAACTAAATTTTATTTTATACTTGTCCCACTATTTATTTTATAATCACATTCAAACATTTTTCTGTTCTATATGTTGTTTTTGTCATCATTCATACTCGGGCTGAGACTTTTAACCGGAACCATTGATCCGAACCGGAACCATTGATCCGAACCGGATCCGATCCGAAATGAATCGGTTCAATTTAGTTTTGGTTATGGCTATATTACATGACAGAGCCTGTTCTTAATACCCTTTAGTATCGGTTATCGGTTCGATTTTTATCCGAAACCCGATCGGATACCCGTTTAAACCGAGATATATATACTTTAAAATCCTGAATATTAAAAAAACTGTCATCACCTCTAGTCGAACCCATGTTGGATAAGTAGATAAACAACTATAGTACCACTAGACCACTTAAACTTGTATATATTCTTTTTATATTGTAAACTATATAAAACTTCAATATTAACATTTCTATAAATTTGACATTTTGAGATTTGAATCCAGATTGGATTTAATAATAGGCAAGTTTGTAACCACTAGACTACTTTGATTTATATGCAAATTATTTTTATTTTGTGAACATATGTTATTTACATAATAAACTGATACTCATAATTGATCCAAAACAATCTGGAAACCGAACATAAAACTCCTAAATACTTAGATCATGATTAACCCAAAAACCCTTAGTGGTTTTTTTAATTTTTTTTAATTTTTTTGTCTGATTAAAAAAAATTAAAAAGCACCAATCGCGGGTCACCACGTGTTGGTGAAACATGTGAATAGTGCAAAAAATTCTGAATAATCAATTCTTAATTGGAGCTTTTGGAAACTAGTTTTTAGGTTTTAATTGGGCCTCCACCTTAAGATAATTTATTTATCCAAAAGATCTATATGGCTTCGATCCGAACTTACCCAAATCCGACCCAAATATCTGAAGTCCCAAACCTAGTTTATATTTTATTTTGAATAGCTTATTTTATATGAATTACAGTTGTTCCCTAGCATACGTTTTTTTTTTTTTTTTGATATAAACTACAGTTAAACCGACCGTAATATGAATATCTATTTCTTCTGAACCGCTCAGTCTGCTATATTCATTCAGAGCCTAAAAGACACATGTATAAAACCCAAAACACTGCTTTATTGCCGAAGCCAAAATCCTAGGACTGTAAAACCTTATCTTTCTTCTCCGACATGGCCGCCTTCTCCGTTAACGGGCACCTTATCCCAGCGTCAAAAAGTTCCACCAACCCCACTTCTATCTCTTCCCGTCGGAAAATTATACCTTCTCCCTCTCCTCGCGTTCCCCGTATGTCCTCCATAAAATGCAGCAGTAGTTTACCTGGTCGACATACGGAAACCCCTCCAAGTGGTTTGCTCCTCAAAAAAATTGCAAAACCTCTAGCTGTAGCCTCTGTATCCTCTGCCGCGTCCTTCTTTCTATCCCGAATCTCGAATCTTCCGTCGTATCTGAGCAGCGGAGGAGGAGGAGGAGGCGATGGAAATTTCGGTGGATTTGGTGGTGGTGGTGGAGGTGGAGGAGACGGAAATGAAGGTGGATTCTGGGGGAAACTGATTTCTCCATCTCCTGCAGTTGCTGACGAAGAACAGTCGCCAGATTGGGATTCTCACGGTTTACCGGCCAACATAGTGGTGCAATTGAACAAGCTCAGTGGTTTCAAGAAGTATAAGGTCTCCGACGTTGTCTTCTTTGACCGGAGAAGACAAACTACGGTCAGTACTGAGGACTCCTTCTTCCAGATGGTATCTATCCAAGCAGGTGGAGTCTACACCAAAGCTCAACTCCAGAAGGAGCTAGAAACCCTTGCTACGTGCGGGATGTTCGAGAAAGTCGACTTTGAAGGTAAAACGAAACCGGACGGAACCCTTGGAGTCACCATCTCCTTCGCCGAGAGCACTTGGCAATCCTCGGATAGATTCAAGTGTATTAACGTGGGGCTAATGGCTCAGTCAAAGCCGATTGAGATTGATACAGACATGACCGATAAAGAGAAGCTCGAGTATTACAGGAGTCTTGAGAAGGACTACAAGCGGAGGATTGATAGGGCCAGGCCGTGTTTGTTGCCTTCACCTGTGTACGGAGAGGTGATGCAGATGCTGAGGGATCAAGGGAAAGTCAGTGCAAGGCTCTTGCAGAAGGTTAGAGACCGTGTGCAGCAATGGTACCTTGATGAAGGGTATGTTTGTGCTCAGGTTGTTAATTTTGGGAATTTGAACACCAAGGAGATTGTCTGTGAAGTTGTGGAAGGAGACATCACTCAGGTTGTTATTCTGTTTCAAGATAAGCTTGGTAATTTCATTGAAGGCAACACTCAAGTTCCTCTTGTGCGCCGAGAATTGCCCAAGCAGGTTTGTCTCTTGACTTGATTTTGATTATGTTTGTGGAGGAGACTTTGATAGCGGCAGTGAATTCACATTACCAGGATTGATGCATTGATTTGTGGAGCTAATAGTTTCAGTGTTGACTTGGTCTTTTATATACTATCATTTTGTTATGTTTGTTTTGGTGATAGTTATATATATATTTATTTATTTATTTTTGTTGACAGCTTCGCCAAGGCTATGTTTTCAACAATGAAGTTGGGAGGCAAGCTCTGAGTAACATCAACTCACTAGGGCTGTTCTCTAACATTGAAGTGAATCCACGCGCAGATGAGAAAAACGAGGGGGGCATTATCGTTGAGATCAAACTGAAAGAGCTGGAACAGAAGTCAGCTGAAGTCAGTACTGAATGGAGCATAGTTCCTGGGCGTGGAGGATCTCCCACATTTGTATGAAGTCCTTTCTTTGCTCAGTATAAGTGGCATAGTTTTTTCTTTTATTTTGAGAATTTCAATGGATTTGCTCTGTTGTTGATTATGTGCATCAGGCTTCATTGCAGCCTGGTGGGTCTGTTACTTTCGAACATCGAAACATCCAAGGTCTTAACAGGTCTCTCATGGGTACAGTGACTACTAGCAACCTCTTAAATCCTCAGGTACGTTTTGGTCAGCTTGCATTTTTTGACAATATTAACTTGCTTTCTTGACACCATCCATTCTGTCACTGCTTCTGTGCGCGTGCAGGACGATCTTTCGTTTAAGCTCGACTATGTACATCCATATCTGGACGGTGTTTACAATCCTCGTAACCGCACATTCAAAACAAGCTGCTTCAACAGCCGCAAACTTAGCCCAGTGTTCACTGGAGGACCAGGTATTGAGGAAGTGCCGCCAATTTGGGTTGATCGAGCTGGTGTGAAAGCTAACATAACTGAGGTAAGCATGCCAATAGTCAGTGCCATAGTAGTCTTACAAACGGTTATAAATATTCAAACATATTTTCATGCAGAACTTCACCCGTCAGAGTAAGTTTACATATGGGCTTGTGATGGAGGAGATAACAACTCGAGATGAAAGTAGCCACATCTCCGCAAATGGTCAGAGACTACTACCTAGTGGAGGAATCAGTGCTGATGGACCTCCAACAACTCTTAGTGGTACTGGTACTGACCGGATGGCGTTTCTACAAGCCAACATCACCCGTGACAATACTAAGTTTGTCAACGGGGCTGTTGTTGGAGAGAGGAACGTGTTTCAGGTTTGTTTACTCGATGATTATAAATATATGATGTGTATAAATACTCTGTAAGCTTTACACGGTTATTTGCTAATTGCAGGTGGATCAAGGCTTGGGTATTGGAAGCAAATTCCCCTTCTTCAACCGCCACCAGTTGACTCTGACAAGATTCATTCAGCTTCAGCAAGTGGAAGAAGGTGCTGGGAAGCCACCTCCACCGGTTCTAGTCCTCCATGGACATTACGGTGGCTGTGTTGGCGACCTTCCCAGCTATGATGCTTTCATCCTCGGTGGTCCATACTCTGTCCGTGGCTACAACATGGGTGAGCTCGGTGCAGCCAGGAACATTCTCGAGGTAAAACAACAAACCCGAAAGAAAAATATTATTTGTCCTTAAACCCGACAAAAACATGCGTCTGAACATTTGCTTCATGGAATGCAGCTGGGTGCTGAGATTAGAGTACCTCTGAAGAACACGCATGTCTATGCATTTGCTGAGCATGGGAACGATTTGGGAAGCTCCAAGAATGTGAAGGGGAACCCAACAGCAGTCTATAGGAGAATGGGACAAGGTTCTTCATACGGTGTAGGTGTGAAGCTTGGTTTGGTAAGAGCTGAGTATGCTGTAGATCACAACAACGGGACTGGGGCTCTGTTTTTCCGGTTTGGAGAGAGGTATTAAGGTAATGAGGGGTAAGCCTCGTGTAACCCACCTTATTATCTGTTCAAGCCATTCTGCAATTTTCCTATTTTCTTTCCTTTCATGGATCTTTTAATTTTCTTTTTTAACTAATTGCATAATGTTAGTTTTTTTTCTTTTCTTTTTGCTTACTTTGAGCTATTCTGACTTCTCAGAATCATGGAAGAATTTCTCTTAGAATTTAATTCTTTGGAAATTACCTTTTCGGCCATTATAGTTCTCTGATAACTAAATCTCATTAAGAGTAAAATCTCTTTAAACACTTTTCTACTTATGGTCTTATGACACATGAGAGCCACGATTGTCTGACAAAACCAGTGTTATAAGCGACCTCTCGTGAGACAGTGTTTGGACGTGTCCGCTCCAACAGTGCCAGAGGAAGGCTGAAATTTAACAACAATGAAAGATCACAAGTCAAAGAAGAAACTTTTAAGTCTTTGAGGGAAGGAGCAAGCTCATACTCTCGGGTCCAGTGATCCTCTCATTCATCCGGTGTTCAACGAGATAGTAATCCTAGAGACACACGACATAAGCCTTATGCTTACGTCTGTAATCAGGCCCCTGAGGGTAGGTATCAACTAGGGTATCAAACGTATAGCAAGGACCGGGTTGAAGCAACTAAGGCCTCTGAGGATTAATGATCAAGGAGTTAAAGACATAGTTGCTTACAAGGAGTCGGGAAGATGGCCAGCTCTTATAGCTGCTAAGCCTCAATCAGCAGTAGAGAGCTCAAATACCTTTGATGGTAAATTGAAGAACAAGGCTAGAGCAGACCTGTATTAATGATAACAATTAGATTTTTACCCGCCCTTGAAAGAGCGGATATATTTTCGTATATTAAAAATTAAATATAACTAAAAATATTTTGATTTCCATTTTTTAAAAACCGAAATTATATTTGATTTTTTTTAAAATATATCATATTTTTATTATCATATTCTGATGAAGTTGTTATATTTAAATAAGATATGAAAAATTATGAATGTAGATGAATATTTGAGTAATAGAAATAATTATAAATATTTATTTAATTAAAAATTACCATAAAGGTCTATCAACAAAACTTGGAAAAAGTCCCCATAAAAAGCTTCCAAAAGACTAACCCGTCTTGCTTCACTAATCATACCATAATACATAAGTAATCAGAGTAGTGTGTCACAAAGCAAAGCAATCACCAAAGCACTTGTTATTGTTCTATACATATATAATCAGAATCAGATCCAAAACGTACTGATCATCACATCGTATAAATCATCTAAAACTCTGAATCTAATGAAGCAATTACGAATAGGTAAAAACTCAAAATGATTTTAATAGATCTCGACTTATGATCCACATTTATTGTTGGAATATTTTGGAGAAGATATAAAATCTTAGAGTATCTCTACATTTATTGTTGGGATAATATTATGATTTATTGTTGATATATTATGAAACGTATATTTACATTTAGTACCAACATTTTCAATGGGTCTAAAATTTAAAACATGCCAAGGTAAATTACAAATAGAACTCTATTTTAATAGAGTAGATGTAATTTTCAATCCGTCCTCTGGAAATAGAGCTCTTAGTTCAGGTGATGAACAAACGGAAACAGCAGATGATCTCATTGCTCCCTATGATGCGCTTAAGATAGACGCTCTTAATGAAGATAACCAGGTGAATAATGATCAACCAGATGATGAGGATATGCATGATGTTATCATTGGACATGAGTTAATGTTGATAGATGAAGCTGAGTTATTGGGGGACGAACTCAAGTGTCTGGATGATCAAGATCAGGAGTACCAGTAAAGATGAAGGACATTTCATGAGATTGCCCATGAAAACTCAATTCTTATGATTAAATCTACAGAAAAAGTGAGATTGAGGGTACTAAAGAGTACACAGATCAAAAAGCACTAACGAAAAGTGTTGGTCGTTCCTTGTTTTCAGTCTCAAATCAGGGCCGAGCTTCACCAAGAATCAATGCCAAGGCGGGAGCACAAGGGGAGAGTGTAGCTTGAGTTTGAAGGGGGCAGCAGTAAACCACGGTTTCAAGGAAGCCAAAGACCAGTTCGATCAGTCAGAAGAGAGGTATGGTGGGTGCCAAACATCCTCCCCACCTTCATCAAGGAAGATAAAGTCAGTTTGAACTGTCGAGGGATAGGGAATGACCTCACAGTTCGACGCCTCACAGAGATGTGTCAAAAGCATCGCTCATGACTCTTATTCCTTTCTAAGACGTAGAATAGAATTTTTTTGTTGCAAAATATTCAAGCTAACTTAGATTTTAATAAATTATTTACAGTGGACAATCTAGGATCCGTGAACAAAATAAAGATTGGTAGATAAAGGTGGAAAACAATCTAGAATCTGTGAACAAAATAAAGATTGGAAGTTAAACTCTTTGTAACCTCATATATGGTAGGCATGTTAGTACACCAAAATAAAAAGCATTTTAACACCTAAGTTTTTTTTTTAAATTGTAAGATCATTCAAAAACACTAGTTTTGTTTAAATAATTTTTAAAAAAAAATCTGTGCTAAGTGCGGGTTAAGAATTTAGTTGCTATATTAGATACAAATTGTTTAATTACATGTTATAATTTTTTAATTAAAAAAATTCTATTGTTAACTTCTTGAAAACTTTAATTATCTTGACAATGAGCTAATATATAAAATGATATTATTTTAATTAATAAAATTTAAGCTGCAGTTAATATAGTGAATGAGATTTCATCTTGTTATAGCGTAAGCATTAACGAAAATTACGGTGGTGGCATAATGTTTCTTATAATTTTCAAGTTCTAAAACACTTTGGTTACAATACCATTATTGTAACTGTATAAAATAATATGTATGATTTACCAAAGAAGAATATATTACTGGGTAGAGTCTCTTAAAATTATCATGCAATCATGTTTCTCAAACACATGTATCCTTATTTGGTTTCAAACAAATTATGAATGTTTTACCTCTCATTTTGAATTAAAGTATTAATTACGTTAATGTAATTATGTATTAACTTTAAATGTGTTTTTATTTTTAGTTAGTTTCAAATATATTAAGTTGTATACCAGGTTTCAGAATAACTTACCTTAACGAATATTAAGTTAAAAAAAAAAAAAAATATTAAGTTAGTTTCAAATATATTATTTGATACTGACCTATTTATATTTTAATTATAATCTAAAACTATTAAATAAATACATTTTTAATGTTATGTGTAAATTAATCCAGACGTATAATTTTTTTTCTTGAATAATCCGTTGTTTCTTGGCCCCACTAAGGTCAGTCCAGATTAGCAGCGAGTGTCCTTAACAGTCTACGTTATTGACCGAATTACGTCTCGGTCACCATACGTTGGAGGAGCGCAAATGTTAAATTTACCTCCCAGTAGCCAGTGGAATTCGAACCCGGGTCCGTATTGGGGCCAAAGCTCCCCCAAAACTACTAGACATATAAAATTTAAAATGTAACACACGAACTTTTCGAAGATTAAGTAAACACCGTTTATATAAAAATATAATTAATAAAATGGTTATTTGCAAATTTGATTCAAAACTTAAAATCAAACACAAAACTAACCTCTCTTTTTTGTCTTTTTTTGTCTTATTCACCCCAAATGTTCACATTATTTACGAAAATGCCATTAAATTTGTTTTTTTTTTTGAAAATGACTATTTTACTCTCTCAAGCTCATCTTCTTCAAGTATTTACAAGATTGTCATTGCCATCAATACCCCAACCACCATGAATAACCAATTTGAAGCTCTTAATGCACCTAAAATTGATTGATACTATCTCTTTCCCAATTGTTATGAACTAAAAACAACATCTCTTTTACTTTGTCTCCATATTCATATCCAAAAAAACTCAAGCTTATGATTCAAAAAATTTATTGTTTGGTAGAGTCATTCAAGCATACTATTCTTCGTGGGTTACTTTCGTTTGAGGTTCTAGGTGGTTGGAGAAGACTATGTGTGCTTAGGAAGTCACCTCACTAGTTAAAGGTATGAAATTAATTTTTTTTTTCAGATTTGTTCGCGTCGAAGACTTACCCGTAATTAAGTCGTCTGGCTTAGAAGACTTACGGGTAAGTCTTCTAAGAAAACGAACGACTTACTGTAAGTTTTCTAAGCAAACGAACGACTTACTGTAAATTTTCCAGCTTTGTTTGTTACAAAAATCTGAAGAATACTCTAGACGACTATAAACGGGTTAGTTTTGCATTTGACCGAAGTGTATCAGATATTTGACTTTTCCTAGATGACTTACCAGTAAGTCGTCTCTAGGAAAACAAAAATTCAAATATTTTATTCAAGCTAGACGACTTACCTGTAAGTCTTCTTAGGTTACTTTTGCAATTGGAAAATAAAACTTAAATATTTAACTTTTTTCAGACGACTTACTCGGAAGTCGTCCAGTCAGAAGACCTTCAGGTAAGTCGTCCAGGATAAGCAAAGTCGTCCAGATTTTGTTTTCGAGATTCTAGTTAAACCTTGCTTATCTCGGACGACTTTCAAGTAAGTCCTCTACCTAGACGACTTTCAAGTAAGTCCTCTACCTAGACGACTTTCAACTAAGTCATCTACCTAGACGACTTTCAGCTAAGTCGTCTGGGAAAAGTTAAATATTAAAGTTTTATTTTTGAATTGCAAAATAACCTCAGACAACGTACAAATAAGTCATCTAGCCTTAACAAAATATTGAAATTTTTGATTTCTTAGAGACGACTTACTGGTAAGTCGCCCAGGAAAAGTAAAATATTTGACACAACTCGGTCAAATGCAAAACTAACCCGTTTATCCTGGATGACTTACTAGTATGTCGTTAGAATTTTTTCTTAACAAACAAATCTGGACGACTTATAAGTAAGTCGTCTCATTTTAAAGTCAATTGCAAAAATGACATGGTTGGACGACTTAACCGTAAGTCGTCTATGTCTTCTAGACGACTTAACCGTTAGTCGTCTGCTTCAATGTTTAGTAAACTTTCATTTTCTCTATGTTCACTAATGTGTTTTATTTTGAATTTTTGTAGATGTTCCGTAAATTACATGCAGTGTATGGAGAATGATTTTTGAAAGATTGTTATTGGGATTTTGTGGTTGATAATTTCAAAGGAGCGAGACTATTTGTGTTGAGTGAAGGTTCGACACATGCTGAACTTGTTGCAATAGTTCAAGAAGATTATAACCTAGACATGTGCACAGAATCTGTGGAGATAACTTACTCATTCCCAACTGAAATGACGCAGGTTCTAGACACCCCTCCTATTCATGTTACAAGTGATAGACAAGTTTTAAACTTGCTCGAGATAACCAAAACGCATGGAGTACGGCTTTGTGTATAAAGCCGTAGCAAGGTGGAAACGGTTTCAGAAGAAATGGAAGAAGACGATGAAGCTGATGAAGGTGATGAATGTTTTGAAGATGATGATGATGATGATGATTTGGTTGAAGATGAAAATCATGATGAGGAGGAGGATGATGGGGAGAAAGATGTTGATATCTCTATTGTTGCTGAAGCGGACGAGAATGGTGAGGATTACATTGTTTATGGAAAGGTTAAAGATGAGGATTTGGAAGAAGATGATGATATGTGTTTTGAAGAATTCAAAAAGGCATATGCTATTGAAGGAGAAAGATCGAATGGTAACAATATCTACGTCAACCAAAGTTTTGTTAGCAAAGATGCACTGCTTTCAGAGCTGCGGTTGACAGCAGTTAGGAGTAAGTTCTCCTTCAGAATATATAAGTCAACGAAAGCTCTCCTTGTGGCAACCTGTCAGGTTAGTGGTTGTGGATGGAAAATCAAAGCGAGTGTGAAACATGGAACAAACACGTTTTGGGTAACAAAGTATGTGGAAACACATACATGCTCAGTGGGAGAACGAATCGCTCAGCGGAGACACTGTACTCCGAAGTATGTTGGTAGGCTTTTCATTGATCGTGTTGGAATCATTGATGGGTTGAATCCGCAACTTATCATTGATGCAATGAAGAACATGGTTGGCATGACACTTGATTACACCACTCTATACAAAACACTGTTATATGCACAAACATTGGTGAGAGGATCAACGAAAGATGGGTATTTGTGTCTGCAGATAGCATCTTTAAAGCATCCGCGTCCTTTGCCACCCATGTAAGCCAATATCGGTGGAGACGGTCGGTTTGGTATGGGATTACCATAATTAGCACCCAAATCCGGCAGAGTTGTGTACACCCAGACCTGGAGAGCTTGTATAAACCCATCAAGAGTGTAACAACCCAAAATATCTTTGCCCTTCACACAGTTCATCAGCACCTTAAACGCGACTCTCCCCCATGGATAATTCTCAAACTGTTCTAAATCCATCACTAGCCTTGCCAGACTAACCCTTGTGGTGGTTGAATACTTTCTCCCTTCAATGTATCCAGTGAAGATGGCAAGGTACCCTAGCCGCTTGCGATCCTCCTGAGACCACCCTTCGCATCTCTCAAGTGCTGCTATTATCTGGTCAGTAGATGGCCCAGCTTCGACATGAACTCCCAACATCCCCCATAAAGAAGTCATCTCCTTTGTAACAACACACTTTGGTCTCTCAAGATCCTCGATGTACTCGCAGTTTAGACCAGTGAGGTTTTCAAACTCTAACAGTGAAAACCTCACAGGTTCTGGACCAACGAGACTCCACAGCTGATGTTCTGCGTTTTACCACAGGCCAATTAACCTAAGTGCACGCTACCACAATCGAATGGTATATCGATGCAGCACTTTAGGATCGAATCCACAAGGAACTAATGATCTATAACACTAAGAAGACACAAATTTTCCTAATCTAAGCAAATAAGGGAAGATGGGTGATTTGTAACTAGCTAAACTCCTAGAATTATAAACAAAGTGATCTCAAATCCTAACAAGAAACAAGCGCAAGAATCAAGCTTTCAATCAATAGCTAAGGATAGATCCATGGGCAAGATCATCGATATCGGGTGATTAAGATTCAACCTAGGATGCTCAAACAAAACAATCAACAAGTCTATAGGTCTAAATCTCGTTCAAATAGACTAATCCACTTCCGTGACAATAATCCCTAGGCTAATCATGAATTAGACATCAACTCCCGTTGGCCTTACCCAATCAAGCATGCATAAAACACAAGTCTACTAACCACTAAACATCTTGACAACAACTCTCGTTGGCCAAGCATGTATAGGACAATACTAGGTTGTTCAAGCATTTCATCGAACACCTTCCGGGCGTGAAATTACTTATGATCTAGATTAGGTTTCCCAACCTTAACCTAGCATTAAAATCACCTAATAAGCCATAGAACAAAGTTAATCAAGCAAGAATCATCCTAAACATCCACCTAATCACCCTAATCTACTTAACCCATAGATCTAAGAATGTTTACTCAATAAACTTCATGATAAACCTTAAATCTATGTGAGATTCAAGGTTAATCATGTAATAGAAACAAGATAAGATGAAGTACTCCCTTTAGAATGATCAAAGATTCAAGGTTTTACAATGAGAAATAAGTTCTTAGAGAGAAAAAAATGAGATATCTTAGGGTTTTGGGGGTCTAAAACTATATGTAAGAAGGCAAAACTCGAGCTGGTTCGATCCCATAAACCAAAGTTTAACCGGAATAAACCGGTCAATAGTGACTTTTGTGCCTTGTAGCGGCCACTGCATCCAGCTACACCATCCATATATGGAGCAGGGGATCGAGTTTCAAAGCCAGCGGCCAAGCAACGCCGCTACGTCGAGCCGCTACGATGCTTCACGCCACCAAGCTTCATCTCGTGCTTCGTCTTTGTGGTTTGATCTGAACCGTGCCTGAAACAACCATCACCGCCGCGAAGCCTCACGCCCTCAAGCTTCATCCGTGGCTTCATGTCTCCATCTCCTCCACGGGATCTCTCGTTCAAGTCTCTCGGCGTGCCAAGCTCCTCCATCGTGTCTGGGTCGAGCCCGTGCTCCTCCGCCGTCTGGAACCGCTGGCTCGAGCTTCGTCGTCACGTCACCGTCGAAGAAGAAAGCTTCGTGGATCTCCCATGGTGGACTTTGCTCATTTTGCATTACAAGTCCTTCCATTTTCGGCTAATTACCATTTGACCCCAAAACTTTCATATAAAGCAATTTAACCCTTGATTTTCGCCTTAAACTTCCAATTGTGCAATCCAAACCCTGTCAAATGCAATTATGCATGCAAATGCAATATAAAGACCTAAATGCAACCTAAAATGATGATAATAAACTAAATTATGAATCTAAAACTTAACAAAATCAAGAGATATCAACTCCCCCAAACTTGCTCTTTACTTGTCCACAAGTAAACTTTCAAGAACAAGATGAGGAAATATTTTAAAATGAGAACTTAAACCTTAGAGTAACAACAAAAGCATTCAATTCAATATCCATCAAAGTAGTTTTAAAGTGCACCAATGATTTCTTCTTTAAAAGAGTTAGCCATACTCATCATTCATGCAATGCTTTAGAGCTAAACTTTCAATGTAATAGCAAGAAACCAATGTAACTCAACTCTTTAACATTCATTAAGTGTTTAGTGAACTCTCTCGATCAACTTAAATCACAAACCAAAGGGCTAGGTGCTAAAGAGACTAAGATGACATTTAAAGTGGAGTTTGCTCAATTTCCTTAGGGTTTTTCACTCATGAAAAAGGGATGCATAAGCTATTGCAAAAGTAAGAAGAAGAAGAACAATTCATGCATACAAGTATTCACTTCCATGTTCTACCCTTCCCAAGTTATGTATCTACAATCCCAAACCAAAAATATCAAACCCAAAACACTTCTCTCACCCCCAAATTCACTCTTTTCACCATTTTACTACTTAGGAAGCTCTCTTTTCTTTTCATCCTCTCAATTCTTTTATTTTCTTTTCTAGAGGACGTCATTTTTTATCTCATGCTTCCTAAGTTTCTCTTTTATTTTACCCCTTTTTTTATTGGTTTTCTTTTCACTCTTTCTTTGCTTTCACTCTCATCTTTTCTTTCCTCTCATCACTTAATCTCACTCCAAAACAATCCCATTAAACCCCCCATCCTAACCAATAAAGGTAATTGGCGTACGGAGGCTACTACTTGTCGTTCCTCTGTCATTCAAAATTTTGCACTAGAATACATCATCAACAAGAGGCCTCACTCATCAAACAATCAAGGGGCAAAGAAAAAGGGTTAGGGTTCAAGGTGAGGTACCATTTAGTGATGCAAATGGCCATTCAAGCTTGTAAGAAGGTCTAAAAGTGGATAAGCAAACTTGAATGTTCTGTTGTTACCAAGAGTGAGCAATTCAAGCTTCAAGAGAGAGTAATTAGATGTTCATTTAAGTTCAAGTTCATAGAGTTGAGCTACAAGGAAGACATGCATCTACAAATGAGTTCAACTTTCAAGCAATGAGATCCAAGCATGGTTCTTCCTTAACTTCATGTTCATATAAATGCAATAAACAACTCCAAAGATGGACATTCAATCAAACTCTTAAGTTGTTACTTACCAAACAAAGTTCATTAAGACTCCCTATGCATATGCAATGCAACCTAAATGCTTCTAGACTCAATCCTAAAGATGCAAATGATGCAACTAGATGCTTGTTTTTGTTGTTTTCGAAAATTTTCAAATTTTTAGGTTTTTTCTATGCAAATAAGTATGTATAATGCAATGCATGAAATGGATGACAAGTAAACAAAACAAAAAGAAAGTGAGATAGTAGACTCTCCCCCAAACTTACTTCACACAGTCTCTTGTGTGAAAATAAATTTGAAAGAGAGGTGAAAAGAAAAATAAAACATGATGAACTAAGTATTGACAAGGGTAGAATGCACTTACTTGGAGTTTGCTTTGATGAGAGGAGGAGGATGAGGAAGGAGAGCTTTTTGTGACCTTGGAAATTCTGATATGCCCCCTTGAAAAGATTTAGAACTCCCCCAAACTTGTCCCTAAACTTATTCAAAAACACGAAAGCAAGATAAAATAGAAATAAAAATATATACAAAGGATAGACATGGGAGTGCCTCCCAAGCGCGCTTGTTTTAAGTCTCTAGCTTGACTTTGTGTGCTTGCTAGTCATAGGAATCAAAAGGTTGAGCCAATGCACCTTTGGTCCTTCTCCTACAAATACAAGAAATAAAGTATGCAAAGGAGCACACTACTGTCCATAGGAAATAGACAGATTTTTCATCAAAGAGCATTACTAAAGATATAACATGGATTAACACATGCTCTTTGAGGTTCAGATGATCATGAGAATCGAATGAATTTGGTGGAAACACAAAATCAACTATCGGTTCAAACGAAGTTTTAACAAAGTAGTCAACATTATCTCCATCAATCAAATAAAGCACAATGTTCTCATTCTCATGATCGATGTTGATCTCAGGGTTTTCTATTATTTTGTCAATATCAGTTTCGCACCCTAGATCTACTAAATCAAGAAGAGGTCTAGATTCATCAAGCATCGAAAAGTCAGTTTCGAGATCAATTGAAGCACAAAGATAGTTCTTGTCAAAACAAACTTCAAAATAATCTCTAACGATCTTTTCTACTCTCAAGTCGTCTAGTTTCCTAGTTTCACATATCAAATCAAGACATTCATTGATGAGCACATGATAATTAAGATCAGAGGCAATATCTTCAACACAAGGCAAGCAATTATCCTCAAAATAATGAAGTTCAGAAGTAGAATCGCATATACCTTCTAGTTGGGTTGGTGGAACCCAATAAAATACCTCTTTGAGCTGATGAGCATCCCTTACCTCAAAACTTGTGAGCTCTCTTCCTTCTAGCATTGCCCGATGTTGCATAAGGTTTAGCCTAAGCAACACTGCCATGTCACTCCTTGTCGACATTGGGCTCTCTTTACAAAGCTCATTTACCTTCACACTTTGTTCTGGTGTGAGTATACTTTCATCAAAGGGTGGCTCCACATAAGGCTCATCATCTTCAATGTCATCCTCAAATGTGTCTTCCTCTTCTTGTGGCTTCTCAAGGTAGCTTGAAGCCATCTCTACAAAGAACAAAAACTAGAATAAAAGGTTAGTAACTATGCAAAAGCAAAACAAAGCAAGAAAATAAAGCTTAGTCTCAAGAAAATCTGAAATCCTAATGATAAATCTACTTAGTTCCCCGGCAACGGCGCCAAATTGATGTTCTGCGTTTTACCACAGGCCAATTAACCTAAGTGCACGCTACCACAATCGAATGGTATATCGATGCAGCACTTTAGGATCGAATCCACAAGGAACTAATGATCTATAACACTAAGAATACACAAATTTTCCTAATCTAAGCAAATAAGGGAAGATGGGTGATTTGTAACTAGCTAAACTCCTAGAATTATAAACAAAGTGATCTCAAATCCTAACAAGAAACAAGCGCAAGAATGCAAAGTATTTTTGGTTAAATAGCATCCCAAGAGCATGATATTCAATGTACCTTGTAGTGTACACGCCACAATCACCAGCTCAGGCCTGAGGGATATTAGTTGGTCTCTCATATGTGAATGGCTCTAGTGATAACTGGTCACGTTGTTTGATAGAAGCGCACTCAAAAAGCAGATAAGGGAGCATGTGGAGAAAATGCTCCATTATCACATCGAGTTCTTCTGGGTAGATACAGGAACGAATGCTGTCCCGACGACTATGTGCCTCTTAGATATTGATATCCACATAGCAATTCAATGAGTGTCGTTGTGGTTCACTGGCGCATATATATCATCAATATCCGTCCCCCACATCTTGTTCGATCGGCAAAATGATGGTAAAGCGCCTGAATAATAATTTCACGCCCCACCAGGGAGTCTTCTTCCTAAACCGTAGACATCGGGCTCAGAGTCCTTAAACTCCTTATAGTTGAATCTCCATTGCTGAACAAAGAGATGATCAAGGAAGCACATTCTCTCAATCCTGAAATATTGTGGCGTCTCCACGTACCTCTTCCTCAAAACATTAATCCAAGCATCCATATGCTACATATAAAATAATACAAGTCAGAAGATAAAATAATACAAGTTAGAAGATATCAGACGACTTATGGTAAGTCGTCTACGAAGATATCAATAAGTCATTTAGTAATCAGTTTTGTCATAGTAGAAGACTTACACAATCTTCCAGCCAAGATATGGAGGTCAGGAGGACGTGATACCACCAAGTTGGACTTGTACGTGGTTTCTTGTCGAGAGGTGTTTTATAATGACTGCAAACACAAAATGTTGAAAAGCAATCAGTTTTCTATAGACTAAAGCAAGCTATTATGGGAAAAGCAATCACTTACGGATCAGTTTTCAACAAATCGGCGAGCTCCTTCAACTTTTCTTATCAATTGGTGCAAAGGGATTATAGCCTCTACAAAGCTTTTTGTTTGGAATGATCACTTTGGCCGTGTTGTTTGAAGTATAAGGAGATTGTTGTGAGGCAGCAAGTTTCCTTGTTCGCTCAGTCTTTGCACGGACAAGTGCCAAAGCAGCTTCCCTATTTTCCTCATATCTAGCATCCTACTACTGTTTATATGCTGGAGTGGGTTTACATTTGGCCAATTGAACAAGGCTCCCAGATGCGGACTAATCTTCAGCTTTAACACTTTCACCGAGAGGTGTTTTATCCTTCTCCCCATTAACACTTTCACTAACCCCGGGAGAGGCTTCTTTACTAACCCCGGTTCGTGCGAGGATGTCCCTTTAGGTTGAGAGGTAGTGTGTTGAGAGGATGTCCCTTTCCCTTGTTTGGTGATACCAACCTTCTTCTCCACTGCTTCCACCCTTTCCGATAGATGCCTGATCTCCTTAAGGTACGTCCCAAACCCTTCCCATCATGGCATCAACTACGTCTTTCAGATTTCTTTCAATATCCTCTTTGGTCATCCCAAGCACAGTCGTAGTCACCTCTGAGTGAGCCTCATTTGAAACTCTTCAGTAGACTCTGCAAACTTCCTTCACTTTCCTCTGCAGGTGCCCCTTCACTAGCCTCTGCAAGTGCCCCTTTTCTAGCCTCTTCATGAGCTTTCTTCCGAGGTCTTGGACTCTCTTCCTTCACCACAACTATCGCTTTCTTCGATGGACTCACAACCGCGCCGGCTTTGTATTGACCCAAGTATCGGTGACTTCCCAGCAATCAATTGGTCCCACTTCCACGGTCTCTTGATTAAACATGACTTTAATTATGTTCTCCGTGGAAGGTCCTCAGCATCAAGTCCCATTTTGGAAACATTTCACCATAGTCCTTCTCAACAAAGTTCATCATTGTATTCTGCAATAAATATAAGATATGAACTTAGATATTTGACGGATTAAGAAAGATTGAAAGAAAAGTCTTCCTACAGGAAGACTTTCCAGACGAATTTCCAGACGACTTAATTATGGTAGTAAAGGATTAAAGTAAATACTTGTCTGCAGGTAGCATCTTTAAAGCATTTGCGTTCTTTGCCACCCATGTAAGCTAGTATCGGTGGAGACGGTCTGTTTGGTATGGGATTACCATAATTAGCACCTAATTCCGCAGCGCTGTCTACACCTCATACCTGGAGAGCTTGTATAAACTCATCAACAGTGTAACAACTGGAAATATCTTTGCCCTTCACAGAGTCCATCAGCACCTTAAACGCGACTCTCCCCCATGGATAATTCTCAAACCGTTCTAACTCCATCACTAGCCTTGCAGACTAACCCTTGTGGCGGTTGAATATTTCTCCCTTCAATGTGTCCAGTGAAGATGGCAAGGTACCCTAGCCGCTTGCGATCATCCCGAGACCACCCTTCGCATCTCTCAAGTGTTGTTATTATCTGCTCAGTAGATGGCCCAACTTCGACATGAACTCCCAACATCCCCCAGAAAGAAGCCATCTCCTTTGTAACAACACACTTCGGTCTCTCAAAGTCCTCGATGTATTCGCAGTTTAGACCAGTGAGGTTTTCAAACTCTAACAATGAAAACCTCACAGGTTCTAGACCAAACGAGACTCCACAGCTCATACTTCTTCTTTATGTCCAACTGGAAACCGAGCATGTAGTAACCAGCCTTGAAGCCCAAGCAAATCTAAGCTCTTTTAAACTTGATGAAAACTCCCAACTTTGACTCCTTTCAGCTCTTCATATTCGTCATCATGAAGAGCTTTTTTTAAAGCAGTATGCAACTTTGAACAATCCGTATGATACGAAATACTTTCATTGTGGGGGGACTCTTACCCTAATGTATGTAACGTACGGGGGAGTTTTGGAATATCCATTTTTTGTCGCAAAACAATCAAACACAACCATCTCAAACACACAACCATCTAGTATAACATTTTAATTATAAGTGTGGAAGACTTATAATTAAGTCGTATGGAAGACTTTCTAGAAGAATTATAAGTCTTCCAAGACTTCCAGTAGAACATTTTTAAAGCAGACCTGAAAATTCAGAGAAGATATAGTCGCTTTCGACACAGCGGTTATAAATCTGCCAAATAGACAACTAAAAACAAACGCGGTGAGAACGGTTGTCAGAATGGTGGACTTAAGAGACAACGTTTTAACTTACCGGCGGCGGAGTTCAACGAGACGCCTCTGACAGAAACGCTGCTGGGGTTTATAGACAAACGGCGCTAAGGTTTCCTCTCGAATATAAAATAGAGGAAGCGGCGGTGAGAACGGTGGTGAGAATGACGGTGATAACGGCGGAGAGATAATCGGCGGTGAGAGCGGTGGTGACAATCGACGGAAATCGCCTTCAAAATTGCCTCTTTGAGAGAAGCGGCGTAAGGGTTTCTGAATTTCACGAAAAGATAAATAAAAAACAAAAAAATCTTATATATGTCCGGTAAATAATCCGGTTAGGTTTAAAAGTACATTGGTAAATGGTAAAATTAAAGGTTCGATCCGGTTTGAAGGTACATCAGACGACTACTATTCACCAGACGACTTACTAGTAAATCGGGCCATACCCTAAATTTAACCTCTAAACTAAATTGACTAAATTAACTAACTAACCACATTATAAAATCAAATTATACTTAAATAGGATTTACTATACACATAAATAAATACACTTAGGTCAATTTTAAATTTTTCAAAAAAAATATTTATGTTTTCCAAAATCTAACCCTAAGAACACATACAATACGACAACATATGTTGGCAAAACCTAAACCAAAGAATATTCTGACTCATTACTTTCACTCATCTATGTCGAAAACAATTAATTTTTGTTATATCTTAATTTATATCTCTTAAAACATACATTAGTTACATGATTTCAATTTTTACTTATCAAAATATCTTTTACAAAAATTATTTTTAAGAAAAAGTATACTAGACGACTTACCAATAAGTCGTCGTCTGGACAGAATACTTGCAGGGGTTGGAAACGGAACAAAAATTCGATTTTTTTGTTTGTTCACAATGGACTTGTTGTAATTTCAATAGCTTTTTTATGTTACTTTTGCCATTTGATTCAAGTTTGGGTTTACTTTTGCATTTCAAATCAAATTTTTGAGTTTTTTTTTGGCAAAAAAAAATCCCTTGCTGAAAAAGTATGAATTATTCCTATGACACCCTAATATGGTCTTAGCAGAAAAGTGGTCCACTTTATAATTATATAAACAGGAAAAGTGATGTAAACTATAAACCACTCTTTGAATTTAAAGAAAAAAAAAATCTGGTTTCATTTAGTGAGTTTCATATCAGAATCTGTTGGATATTGTTGCAAAGTTCAATTTATTACACTTTCGGCCACCATCTGTTGGATATTGTTACGTCCCTTTCGGCCACCATCTGCATACACCCTAATTTCCTCTTCACACTTACATCTTACTGACGGCAACTATTGAGGAAAAAAACATTTCTTGTTCTCACAGAGTGTCTTTCTTGATTCTCAGGGTAACCTTACAAGATGGGTTTAGTCTCAAGAGATATAATCAGCACTTTACCAGACCATCTAATCTCCCACATCTTGTCTTTTCTTCACACTAAAGAAGCTGCTTCCACTTCACTCCTCTCCAAAAGGTGGCGTCTTTCTTTTGCCTTTGTCACAAATCTTGATTTCCATGACTTCATATATCTGCAACCTATAGAGTCAAGGGGCGATTCTCCCACTTTTTTAGGGAGTTTATGGATAGAGTGTTGAATTTGCATGGGAATAGTAAACTTAACAAGTTCTCTCTACGTTGTGTAAATGGTGTTGATCAAGCTTGTCCCACTAGTTGGATATACAATGTGTTGGAACGTGGGGTACCAGATCTTGAGCTGTACCTGTGGGATGTGGAATATTCTTTGCCCTCCAAGCTCTTTGGGAGCAAGACACTGGTTAAGCTGGCATTAGTAGGGGGAGCTGGTCTCAGTGTCACCTTTGATATGGAAGATGTTTATCTTCCAAACCTCAAGACTCTCTTTCTTGATTCACTTATCTTTGAAGAGAGAGATGTTGGGCTTGCAAAGCCTCTTTCAGGCTGTCCTGTGCTTGAGGAACTGGTTTTGTTGAGTATTGGAACTCCTGCTCTGTCTCTATCCCAACCCTCAAGAGAGTAACGCTCAGTGAGGAATTGGATTGGAATCCAGAGAATGTGTCTTTCGATACTCCGAAACTTGTCTACTTAGTATATGTTGATACTATTGCGAAAAAGTATCAGTTTTAATTCGCTTGTTGAAGCTTATGTTGGTCTTCGACTAACAACATATCCGAATGACTATTTCATAGAAGGTGATCAGGATGAACAAATAATGGGAAACACCACGAAGTTTCTTATTGGAATATGTAATGTTCAAATACTTTCTTTATCTGCTAAATCACTTGAGGTTTGGACACTAATCTCATCTTTTAAATTAGTGTAGCATTGGTTAGAGCTTGAGTTAGTGATCACAAGAAAATGATGATTTTTTTTTTCAGATACTTTCTGTTGTGAGCAACACCGGTATTCAACAACTTGAATTCAACTAACTATTGAGAGTAACTCGGAAACAGGATGGATGAATCATTGCCAGGTCTTCTCAAGAATTGTCCAAATCTTGAAACTCTTGTTTTCAAGGTATGAAAGAAAACCCATTAAACATCTTTGTTTATCAAATACTTAATAACTTAAACCTGTTCTTTCAGTCTCTCGACCACAAGCATAGTGATGGGTGTGGGAACTTGTGCTGCTGTAAACGCATGGAGAATGTTCCGTCATGCCTTTCATCTTCACCGGTGAAGGTGTTAAAGATATATATGCCTAGGCACATGGATGATGACGGGATGGACATTGCTCAGATGAATCATTTTTTGGAGAGAATGACAGGTCTTGCAAGAGCTGACAGTATACTACACTACATCATATGAACATGATGTGTTTGAATTATCCACGAGGATTGAAAAGATTCCAAGAATAGCTTCATCAAAGTGCAAGATGCAAGTAATCTCTGAGAATCTTAGTTTATCAAAGAAACGGTCTTCTGCTCCTCGAGAAGAAAAATATACTTGGTCTTTCAACCCTTTGAGCTAAACTCAAAATCAATTAAGAATCATATCATCGAGTTTGTACTTTGCTTAGCATCTTAGTTCTTCTTATGCTTTTTGTTGTGTCTGTTGGAACTGCATCCTTAAAGTTTGTGTGTTCCATAAAAGCGTGTTTAGTTGGACTTAGTTGAAAAGTCTGTATTTTGTCGGTTTAACCAAGCGGTATGATAAAAACTTGTTTGTAGCTCAAGTTCCACCCAAGCTACGAAACAATTTTGTTTCTTTGTAAAATGACTGTGTGACCTAAACTTGTTAAAGAAGACAATGCTATTCTTCAATAACTACTTGAATAGAGTATCAAATATAAACATGTTTGCTTACTCTAATTGTTGTGGGTTTAAGCTACCGGTTGTATCTCAAGTCGATACAGCTACAGAACTGAGAATGGTTTCATCTTTAGAGCTGGAAAACCAATTAGAGTCCACGTTCTTCTAGCTTTCATTTGTGGCTGCAGAAAGAACTAGGGTTAAAATTGGTGCCAACAGGTTCTCCTATTCAAAACTAAGTGTTCCATGAATCATACCTTATGAACAAATCTATACAAAAATATCAAAATACCAATATTACCCTTCACTCTTAGCCACCTAGACCCTCCTCTCGTCTCCCCCTCCTTCCTCCTCCCTCCGCCGCAACAACAGAACCAGCTAAAACAACCAGCACAGCAACAACACTCGGGTTCAGGGCATTTTAGACATTTCCAGCAAGAAGCATCTAGGCTTCCCAAAGCAGCTGCAGCATTTGAACTTGGGAGAAGCAACAACAAACTACTAACACCAGCTCGGTTTCTTACAGCAAGGAGAAACACCCCTTCAACGACAGACACGAGCACTTGCAACAACCACAACTAGGTTTGGTACACGGAATGCATTTCGGTCTGCACAGTCCAAAACTACAACATCCTTTGGATTCATCTCTCCTACGGATTTCTTGCCAAATCTTCTTGAGACGAGATTTGGTGGTTGTATTCTCCATGTCTTGTATAAACCGATAGAGATGTCTAATGTATTCCGGATAAATCTCGAGGTTGCAATGTCCACCACCTTTTATCCAAAGCGGTTCATACGGTTTCCTTTGCCATCTTCCAAAGTCTGTTCCCGTGTAGCCAGTTTACCACATCATCCTCTGTTCCCTGCGTGCGACGATAGATAAAGTAACATATCAGTAAAGTTTCATCAGATAGGCTGGGATATAAACAAGAGACCCGGTTTTTACTTACGTGTATCAACAAGAACCGGGCACTTTACCTTCTTGATCTTGTTTATGTTTCTGCAATTACACAACACAAATCACTAAAAGGATAGTACTAGCTAGAACCCTCAACAAGGCCAAGACCGGTTTGGTTCCATATTAGCCACTAACATAGCCTATCTTAACTTACATCTATAGACAGGACATGTGTAAAACGCGTGGTTCATATTCATAAAGATTGAAGCAAAGGAAGAGATGTTTACCGAATAAATGTCACAACAAAACCTGAACTTGACATGACATAGAACACGAAGACCGGAGAGAATGCCACTATGAAGAACCACACCTCTAAGCCGAGGAAGCTTAGAGGCAAGGTGCAGCGTCGGTCCACTGCCTACGGATTGACCATACAATATCAAATCTTCTTGCCCAACCCCATATTCTGTCTGCAGACACTCGTAAACCGCCTCAATGTCCGCATATGTATTGTACTCACTCGGCTGCAAACATACAGATTATAAACCACAGTTGGTCAAAAATGTGAAATGGAGAGAGAACTCTCAAACCAAATCACTCGAATAATCCAAGATATTGCCCATGAAATATGAGAAACTTTCCTAGGCTCTAGGAGATTGATGCAGAACATTTCTAACAAACTAAGAAGCTAACTAAATCACATTTTACGCGAGATTATGTTATTGACCTTAAATATAACCAATAATAATAATAAAGTAGACGCTACACACCTTACCGGTAGAAGTTCCGTATCCTGAATAATCATACCTGCAAAAAAAATAAAAAAAATAAAAAAAAATCTTAAGTAACGAAACTATGAACGAACCGTCACAATTAATTTGACCTTCATTACTCGACAGAAAGGTTATACCTTATACTATTTACCTACCCATTTTCTGTTTTGAACCAAACGTTATAAAAAGAGTAAATACAAATTGATGGTGGTAGGTGAAAAACTCTGAATTTGAATTTAAGGGTAAACAAAATGTCATATTCACGAATCTAAAACGTCAATAAACCAAAGAAAAAATAAAACATTTACTAAAATTGTGGAGAATTATATAACAAAAAAAAAAAGATAAAAGAAAAATTTGTCGGAATCATCACCAAAGCTGGGCTTTTGGGGCAAAGACAAGAGCTCATTTCCCAGAAGCGTGAGCTTCTCAAAAAATAAAGACAGACCAACAACAACAAAAACTTATCGAATGAGTAAAAATATGAAGCTTTAATAATATTTTTCTATAAAAAAAATATACAGTTATACAACAAATCAAAAGAAAAACAATGAAAAGTAAGAAAGAGGTACGCTTATTTTAATTGTAGTAATTTATGAAACTGTCTAAGTACAGAACTCCTAAACATTAAAAAATATAAAAGATTCCACGAAAATCCAGTAAGCCAATAAGATGTTTTGCTCAACATGAAACGACAACGTATGATGAAGAATATGACATCTCTGAGAAAAAAGAGAGAGACCCAATGAGATTGACTCGGAGATTGACTTTGAGTTGAAGGAAGAGATCGAAGAGTTGTCCCAAGTCTGCGGCGTTCCCATGTGAATAGAGAAGTGTGAGTCTCGCGTTAGGGGTTCTCAGGTAAAAAAGCTCTGATTACTATATTTCCACGTCTCGTCTTCACCACTCTTACGTCGAGTGATGAGTCTCCAGAGGCCGGGAAAGAGAGCAAGTGGAAGACGGAGACGGCGGGAGAGGTTTTCCTCTGGGGTTTTTTGTGACGTGGTAGGTGGGAGGAGAGGGAGGGAAAAGGCGAATTTGGCGGCGAGGTGAGAGAACATGCACCCCATTTACTCACGGCGGAGAATCCAAAGGGATAGAGAGTGCATCGGTCCACCCGTATAAGAGAGAGGGAGAAGAGAAGGGAACACAGAGTCGGAGACTGCAGAGCTTAAAATAGAAAAGAGTAAAAAACGGGAAATGATATAAAAAAAATACACAGAGAGCAGAGGAGGAAGAAGAAGAGAGGGAGAGACTTTGTGTGTGTGTGTGTAAACGTAGTGAGAGTGAACGTGCGCTTCCTAGGTAATTGTTTTTTCTTTTTGTAACACTTTGGTTAGTGCTCTGTCTTACTGTTTCTTCTAATTTGTTTTTTTCATATTTGGTTTTATCTTCATTAACTTATCTATATTTTATTACTAGGACCGGCCCGCCCTACGGACGGGTTATACTTTACATATAATATTAATTTATTATTTTTGTATGGTTTTTATGATTTTGTATTATAGTTTTTGCATTGTAAAATGTATTGATCGGTGTTTTTTGCAATGTAAAAAGTTTTAGAAAAGGTAAGATTATACGTAAATCACTATTTTAGTTTGGTTTGTTTGTAGATAGCTTGTCTATATATATTTTGTATTTGACTAATGAAATTTATGAAATAAATATGGTAATAATATATAGACGACAAATATATTATTATAGACTGGAAACATGTAAGTGTAAGATATCGTGGACCTGCCATGCATGAAATCTTATGTTCATTCGGATCCAGTCAACAATGCATTGGTGATGATATATATGGCTACATTGCAGTTCATTTATACAATTACCTATTACATCTTGGTCATGCATCCAATGCGGTAGTTCATCTTCTTTCATTTGTGAAGGGCCTCTCTTCTCAGATTGAAGGTTTGTTGTACTACGTCTATTATGTGAACTGAATGGAGATTGAAATCTAATTATATAAAATTTTTGAGATATTTAAATATAACTAATTAATAACACCAAGAAATTTTGATACAACGGATTCCGTATAAAAATAGTTTTGTGGCGGAAATAAGCAGAATATGACAAATGTAATGCTTTACGTAACGTTCGTTGGAATATATGGTGAAAATGATAAAGAATCTCTAAAGAAAGAATGTTTAATTTTATATATTCTAGAAAAAAAATATTACAGAAAAGGTTAAACTTTTCAACGAATGTTTGTCAGTAAAAGATCATCTGTCTCATTAATATTTTAAAATCTTCAAAGGTCAACAAATTTTACTGGGAGAAACATGATAATAAACGATCAAAGCCCATCACACTCACTATAACGAACTCCGACAAAATTTCCGATACACCTGATCTTTTGTGGTCCACGAACTACTAAGTGTATTTATTTTAAATTTTTAATTGTTTTCTTATCTCCTATCTATATTTTACTTTCAATTTTTGTTAAAGGGTATTATCTATATTTTATTTTTCTTCTAGTCAATTCTTTCTTCTAGTCACTTCTTTCTTTCTTCTCCAGATCTAAACGTCCAATATCCTATCTTCTCTTCAATTTTCTCTGTAATTTTCTTCTCTTCAATTTTCTCTGTAATTTTCTTCTCTTCCTTACTTTGATTTTCATCATTCTTTTTCATTCTCTTTATTTTTTCTTTTCTCCTTAGACCATCTTTTTATTTTGTTTATTTCGGATATATGTATTGTTTTTCAAACCAAAGTTTCTTAAGCCACCACGTTTGAAGTTAACTCCTTGCACCGCCATAATACATCTCCTTCCACCGCCGCTCACTCCACCTCCACCATCACGGCCAGCTTCATACCGTACATCGGTACCAGCGCCCACGTACATCGGGCTCAGTCGCTCTCTACATCGGCTCAGTCGCTCTCTACGCCGGCTCAGTCGCTCTCTATGCCGACACCCGGTCGTCCTGTACGCCTGCAGCGTCGCACTCTACGCCTGCACCGTCGCCTCTACTCCATCACAATAGTTTTATAGAAGTTTTTTGGTTTTATGGTTTTATAGAAGTTTTATATTTAATTTTTTCATATGTAATGAATATTTGGTAATTTTAATGCTATTCGAGTTTTGTGTTTTTTTTAAATAAAAAATATTGAGTGGTCGAAAGTTTATCATGAGTATATTCACGCTTGATTTTTGTAGGGACTGGAAATAAATGAAACGGTGAGACTGGAAATAAATGAAATAGTGAGTTTCATGTTTTTGGACACGTGTCGACATTTCGTGCAATGACTTTCTGAGCTGGAATCCTATGTGGAGCGCTAGGAGAGAAGAAAACATCTATTTATATAAATAGATTAGTATATGCTTTTTGTTTACATTTGCTAGTTGTAAATATTTAGGAGCAAAATGTGGAAGAAAATGGACTTCACTTCATTGCTTTGTCGGCTTCCACCTGCACTCTTTTATTTTTTGGGCCAATATGGAGTTCCAATAATCTCACTCACTCATTTTAGCATAATAATAATCTCACTCTTTATGTTCAAATAATAATAATAATAATCTAACTCTTTTAACTCCTTTTCTTGTAACCTTTTAAGGTGGGGGTATTAGATTTAGGAATTGAAATGAATTAAAAGGAAGTGAACTTTCCATTAAATTTTTATGTTATTCAATTAATGATTTTAGCATTTCTTATCAATTCTTGTGTTATTGGATTTAGTAAATTTAGAATTCCATTAAATGTTTGTGTTATTCAATTTTTGGTGGATTTTGTAGTAATTGTATTTCAATAGAATTTAATGGAAAATTTTCTAAAAATTGTAAAGAACCAATTTCGAGTCTTTAGGTTGGAATTTAAAATGATTTTTTATATTTTTTTATCTATCAGATATATACCAAAATTATTAATCATTATAATATAAGATATTTGAAAACATAATTTTCACTATAAATTAATAAATATTTTATTATTTATATAAATAATTATAAAATATATTATGTTGTAATTTATGTTTTTGTGAAACTGTCTTATTCTTAAATAACTACATATTTATATAATCATACATGATTTGTTCGATTATTACTATTTTTCATTAGTAAAATTTTTTATTCATTTAATTTAACGATTAAAGTTTTTGTTTGTCAAAGTTTTATAAGCTTTTCTCTTCATGTAAAAAGATTAGTTCATAGAATTTAGAGAAATTGATATGATCAAATTTATTTGAATTCTTTTAAAATCCAAAACGATAGAATTAGATAAATAAGTTAAATTTTTTACCAAATCCTTTAAAATACCTTAAAAGCTATTCTTTATATCTCAACTAAATTCTTTTAAATTCTTTCCAATACCACCCCCTAAGTTATTCTGTAAGAAAGTTGTAAATTTGTCTCATCCAGCTTAATTTGATAACACCATAATCCATAGTGCTAATATAAGCAGGATCAAAACAATGTATAGTATAGACGCTGTTTGCGTTAATTGTCAATTATGTCTTCTTTTTGTTTTAACATTAGTAATTGGTGATATAATCTTCGAAATGCAGTGTTTCGCGATTTATATATATTTTTACAAAGTTAAAGGGTGTTACAAAAAAAAAAGTTACACATGGTGTAAATAATGAAAACAAGAAGAAACTGACCTTCTTTCATGTCTAGGTATAGCTGACAGCTTTATGTTCCATGCTGAAAAAATGGACTGTCCATGTCATGCTATTATGAGAGATTAGAATGGCTTCACTGATAAAAATGCTTTCTCGAATGAAATTGAGAATTTAAAATAATAAATGAAATATGAAAATAACAAAGTGTAATTTTAGCACTAGAAACCTTTCTTCTCTAGTCACAACATCAAGTTTTACACCAAATTATTTCTATATTATTAAATTAAATTTTTATTTACTTAATGTATATAATACATAAAATTTATTATTTAATTGTATTGTACAAAAATATATTACATAAATATTTATTTATATAAATAATTACTATTTTAACATATAATAATATTAAATAATAAAAGAAACTATTGCAATATATGTAATATATATATATTTAATTATCTTATCACTAATATTTATTTAACTAACTTTTCATTAATAAAAGAAAGTGAATAGTGTTTAGTATTGTGAATGGTAACACACTAAATTTAATACGGTAATATAGTTTGACACTAAAATTATGGTAATTTTTATATTTGAATTGGAAATGTTTTGATATAAAAATTACACTAAAATGATGTTTTGATGTTGGGTTGGAGATGATCTAAATCACATATATTGACTTCATGAGTACCGAGATTCGACCTTCTTGTGATAACCATATGGACTAAAATGGTCTCTAAAGTGGAAACTATTAAAAACACACACAAGCAAATAAACATAATGAAAGTTGAATAACATATCAAATGATAAACTAAGAAATCAGTTCAGCTGATATGTTTTAGACATTTCAAAATGAACTGGTTCTCAAATCAAATCGGTTGAGATCGGAAAACAAAACTTTTGGTTATGCGAAAATTACTAAGTTATTGGGTTAAAATACTATGTCAAACATTCCAGCCATACTCATAACCAACAAGTCCAACAGCTAGATCTCAATTTTGATTAATAGTCAAACGAAAGAGAAGTGAGTTTATGCCTTGTTGATCAAATACCATCGAATTCTCTTTTTTTAACACACCACCATTGAATTCTTTATCATATGAAAATTACAAGAAATTAACATTTAATAAGAAAATAATTAAAACCAAATCCGAAAGACCTTGCTTGAGCTCAAAAGAATCAAATACCAGCAGAAACAATAGCAAAGCCAATAACAACTCTAACCACAAATGCTCCTAATGACCAAAGTACATGAGAAAACCCATGCACAACAAAAATATACTTTGAAATTCTGAATGGGCAAATGTTATATGCGGACTTTTGTATATCCAATCTCAACCATCTACATCTTTTTTTAGGATCAATTTTTAAAAGGGTGCAATATGAAGATTTCCTGGGAGATCACTCATCCTATTACTAATATCTTTCAAACACACTTAACTGCAAAGTTCTAATAGGATCCGGTGTATTAGTGTTGCTATTATTTCACCTCTCAATCATCTACATCTGACAAATTAATAATCAACTTCCAAATAAAAAATATACAATATCCTACTCATATATTAAATGAAAAGTAATTTAAATGATTTTTTCTGACATGTCGTTCGTAGAAGAGCTTTTAAGAAATTGTCTTAATTTGATTCGTAAATAGTTTTTTATTTTTATTTCTTTCAGTTAGGTTCAAAATAGAAATTTTAAACCAATTTTAGTTGCCAAACGTCCAATTATATTATACATAATGATTTGTATAATTATTTGTTGAAACTATAGAAATCATATTTAATGTTTCATTAATTTTTGTTATTATCAACCATGTATTCATAAATTATATAAGATACAAAATGAATACAACTCATATAAAATGACAATATTTTTTAATTCTTATATTAAATATTATATTCATGTATAAAACACTATAGTGCTACTACATATTAAAAGAAAAAATATTTTAGTTATTTTATGACATGGCATTCATAAAAAATCAAGAAATTATCTTAATTTAATTGGTAGACGATTTTTAATTTTATTTATTTAATTAAATCTAAAAAGAATAATTCTAAAACAAATTATATATATATTAAATGAGACGCTACTTAATTGATTTTTGCGTACATGACGTTCATAGTAGAGCTGTCAAGAAATTGTCTTAATTTGATTGATAGTTTCTTATTTTTATTTATTCTAATTAGGTCCAAAAAGGAAATTCTAAAACCAATCAATATTAGTTGCCAAATGCCTAATGATATTATACATAATGATTTACATTAATTATGTGTTGAAATGGTAGAAGCGATATATAATGTTTCATTAATACTCATAAATTATATAACATACAAATTAAATACAATTTATAAAAATGATAATATGTTTTAATTCTTATATAAAGTGTTATATTTATAAATTAAAACTAAATACATACTATGTATTAAAATAAAATCATTTTATTTATATTTGGTACATGTCACCTAAAGGAGAGCTTTCAAGAAATTGTATTGATTAAATGGCTAGATGGTTTTAATTTTTATTTATTTTAATTAGTTCAAAAAAGGTTTTTTTAACAAATTACTGCTAGTTTCCAAACACAATGATATTGTACATACTGAAATATATTAGTTAGTTGTTGAAACTATAGAAAATATATATAATGTATTCATAAATTATATAAGATACAAACTCAAATGTAATTTATAGAAAATGAGAATATGTTTTAATTCTTATATAAATTATTATATTCATATATAAAACACTATAATCCTACTATATATATATATATATTTTTTTTTTAAAAACAAATTCATATAAGTTATTTATTTCTACTAATTATTCATAAAAGAATTATCTAATTAATTGTCTTAATTTGATTGATTAAAGATTATTTATTTTTATCGATTTAATTCAGTTTTAAAAATGAAAAATAAGATGGAACCAGTGCATCAATCACCAAACAATCCAAATAACATAAGGAATAAAGGTCATATTCCGAAAATTATTCTAAGTCTGGTATCAAGCACACCTAGTGATATAAATAATTTGTTGTAATAAAAATTTAACTTGAAATTTCATTTAAAACAAAGTAATAATTTGAAAAAAGATCTCATTCAAAATCAAAAATACCACCTTTTCGAGGTAATTTTTTACACTAATTAGAATCCTAATTTTCATCATAACCATCACCCTACAGCTCACCCCTTACTCTAAACTCTGAAGTCTTAAACTAATTAACGCCAAGGGTTATAAGTGTGTTTTTTTCGCTCTTAAAAAAGGGTAAAGTGATTAAGGTATTTTGAAAAGTGGTACAAAGAAAGTGGTATTTTTGACAATTTCCCAAAATTTAACATCTTTGAACATTAAAATCATCTTATTCATGTTATTATACTATACAGAATTAAATTTGTAATTATTTCACTCCAAATAAGTTCATGTTATTGTACTATACTATGTAGACAAATCATTTGGTTTTGTTTTTTTTTTTTAAAAAAAATCATATATTAATTTTTGTAACGGGCGTAATGTATATAAATGAATTTGGCCCTTGTTCTAGCCCAGATAGATAGTATATTAACTTCTTCTTGTTTGATAAAAATTTCAGATTATGTTTGGCTTTAGAAAAAAGTCAAACTAAGAGACAATTTCTATAACAACCCAATATTAAGTACAACATATGATCTTAAATTGATATGTATTGTTTACCAATACACTCAAGTAAGTAAGAAATTATGATATTGCTCTATAAAAAAACATGTTTTACATTTAGAAAACATGTTTTATTGAATTGATATTTTTAATTTTGGTAATAATTTGATGTATAGATAAGACAATATATATTTTTATTGAATAATAAACTAAGCACGAATGTGTGAAAATATAAAAATAATTATTCATGTTATACAAACAGGGCCATTCATGGTAGTTTAATGTAATAGAATTTTAATTTAATAGAATAGATATGACACATAAGAGTTAAAATGACCACAATATTTCATTAAAGAGCGCCGACAAAAACAATTCATTAAAGAGGTAAAAAACATTTATATCCACAAAATTAATTAACTTTGACTTAGGGTTTAAATCTGAGTTGTGGAGTTTAAGATTTTAAAAATTAATATTTAAAATAATAATTTTAAAATTGGTTTTACAAGAATTTTCAGATTTCAGTTTTTTAAAAAACATTGGAAAAAAATCAAATAAGAAAATCGAAAATATATTATTTATTTACTTAAATATGTATCTATATTTATATTTTTATAAAGTAATGGTAGAAAAGTCTTTTACCTCTTTAATAAATTTTATTTTGCTCATTTTCTTCCTTTTGTGTTATTTGGTAAAAAAGTCATTTTATGGTCTCTTGGGAGATTTGCCCAAACAACATCCACTTTACAAAAATTTATCAAACATATTAAATTTTTAAATTAAATATTATTTTATATACAATTTCCATATTTACCATAAATAAAATAACATAAATTTATAATATTATCAACTATGCCAAAATTAAACATTTTATTTTTCATAAATATTTATTTTTACTTTCTGTAAAATTAAAAAGACATAAAAATAAATGAAAAATATTCATATTTAAAATTAGTTAACACTATATAAATTATATATTCAAAATAAAACTGTCAACGTAATTTAAATTATTACATTATAAATAATTTTTTAAGTCAAATATATATATATTATTGAAATAACTTTTTGTATAAAACCAATTCCGCGCTTTAGAAGCAATCAGAAGTTAGTTTCAATTTTTAAGAAAACACCTAAAATTTGTGATGAAATGGTTCTATTTTAACTGCATTATTTAAATTATTGGAATATGGCTAGCTCAAGCGATTAAGCAAATATTTTGTCTCTACCATTTTGAACACATGTGATTCATAGTTGGATTTTAAGTACTCTATGGAAAGTTTTGATATTAAAATTACCTAAGTATGTTCTATTCAATCCGGCCTGAGGAATGTTGTTTTGGGGGCAGCCTATTTTAGTTTTAGGTGCTACATTTTATGCTTGTATAATCATCGACAGAGGGTCTTCCATAGCACAAAATGTTTCTGAAACGATCACCTCTGTCTATTTCTCCGCGAGAGTAAAGTTTGAAATCTATTTTTCCCTGAAAACGTAGTTTGAGATGTATTTCCCCATAATAATCAAATTAGACGGTTTAATATCGATTTACTGTTTAAAAGGTAAGCCGTAAATTATTTAAAATTGATAAATAACCAAATAATATCTTATTAAGAATAATTCAAATCTTATTTAAGATCCAAACTCATTAAAAAAACAAACCCAATTTATACCCGATCACTGGTTTTAATGAGTCTGCATCTTAAATCGGATATAAATCGTTCTTAATTGGATTTTATTTGGATAACTATCTATTTTAAGTGGTTTACTGTTTAAATTAAAACAATAAATTGATGTTAAACCGTCTAATTTGATTATTGTGAAGAAATAGATCTCGAACTATGTAATCAGGAAAAAATAAGTTTCGAATTTTACTTTTGCGGAAAAATAGACAGAGATAATAGTTTTTTTTATTAACCAGGTGTTGGGCTTACGCCCCACCACCTAGGCCCGACGCTAGCCTTTGCCTGTACCATTACGGCTATGGGCACGCCTCCCCCTCCACGCGAGTCGAACAACCGACCTCCCCTCCCAAGTAGATAGTATTACTGGACATAGATAATAGTTTTGGAGACATTTGATGCTATATCATAATCCTCGTGGGGAAATAGATCGTCGGCCCGAGATAATGCAGACGAAAGAGAATCATTTAAAATGTAAATATGTCTATACTTAAAATGTAAGACTATATGATATCATTTAAATTGTAAATAAGAGTAACATTTTAGCTAGGATATTTTTTTTAGAGTGTTAAAGTTAATTTAAACAATAACAAAAGTGAACACATGTCACCAAGATACGGGAGAAAACGGGTCGACTGAGGAGCGTGGGACAAACGAGGGGGATATTGCTCGTGGGTTATGAAAGAAGAAGCAAGTTTTCCAATTTGGAGTGTTGAGATGTTGTTTGACTTTTGAGCAAAGTGATCTCTATGACTCGGGTCTTGTAGGTTAGGTCCACCACCCACAAGCTTATCAGTTTTTTCTTTTACTACTTTAGATTTTGTACAAATATGTTCCTCTTTTGTGGTCTTCTTCTTCTTTTCCTACTCCTGCTCTGCCACATGCTTTACTCTGATTCAACTAAATGAATATTAAAGTTCTAATGTTTGATATATATTTTGGATTTCCTTGTGTGTTGGAGTTGCAAGCACAAACGAAGCTGAAGAGTAGAAAGAATATTGGGTGTGAATTAATTGTGGTAGTTGGAGTAAACATGTAGAACGGAAAGAAGAAGAAAACTTAAAGGAGAGGAAATGTATCTTTGTTCATTTATTGTGAGTGGAAATACATTTGAGCAAATATCATAAAACACCCAAAATATGTGTTTTTTGTTAAACTAAGCAAGTACTGAATATTTTTTCTGTGTACTTCATCGTGAGTCTAAGTTCAACATATATCAACTTTACATGTTTATCTAACTAGAGACTTGTGTTAGAGTATTTATCTCTATATATTACATATTTATTTTAACTTAAATACATATTTATCGCAACACTTTCCCTGAAGTGGAAGCATTGCAAATGCCCAATTTGGAACATAAGATAACTTTTTTTTTGTCGGCTACTCATTTTTCTAGACCAAGTGTTGGTTAGTCGATGCATTCCTCTGTAGAATACTTCTTCCTAACCATGTCTGATCTATATGAGAGAATGTAGAACCTTTGCTCCTAGCCTCCTTCGCTAATTGGTCCGCCCGACCATTTTCGCTCCGGGAAATATGAGTTATGTTAAAATTTACAAAAAAGTCTTTGAGAGATTGGAACGTCTCGATATCCGAGGCAAAAGCTGGCCAATCCAAAGGATTCGTGGTCATAGACACTAGGTCTGCACAGTCTGTTTCTATATGGATTGAAGGGATCCTCATGTCTCTCATACATGTGATTGCCCACAGAAGTCCCTCCATCTCTGCGTGTAGGGCCGAGAGGCACCTATCGCAAGCTCGAAGTCCATAGGATTCAGTACCTATATGATCCTTGAAGAACCACCCTAGACCACTTACTTTACCATTACCAATCCATGAGGCATCGATTTGACAAGTAGGGTTTCGGGTTATCCAAGGGGGTACTGTTTCCTCTCCCAAAATTTGAGGATCGTCATGTTCCTCGTCCACTTCATCTTCTTTTTGGTTAGCCTTTTGCCAACTTTCTGCCTCTAGCGAGGCTAGCTGGAGAGTGTCAAGCGGGGAGATGACTTTCCCATTAAAGAGAAGATCATTCCTTGCCTTCCAGATGTACCAACAGATCCATGGGAAGGTATCGAATTGTGGCACCAATGGGGCCACCTCTTTTCTCTTCCAAAACAGAAAGTTCATGTTTTGGTATATGGAAGTACTCGGGAAGTAACCCGGAAGGGACGGATAGTCCGATAAAGCCCAAACCTGCAGGGCTGGGGGGCATTCGAAAAGGAGATGGTTGATCGACTCCACTGGGTCACCACATCTAGGACAACTCCTATCAGTACCCAGGTGTCTATAAGTTAGCCCCTCTGCCATTGCCACACATCCAGAGAGGGCCTGCCACAAAAAGTGTTTCATCTTGCTCGGGCTTTTTAATTTCCACACATGACTCTTTAGGCCTGTGATACTTGGTTCCAAGGTACGGCTGTGTATTGGTTGTAGTTTGGTCGATCTAAGAATTTCATATCCAGTTTTGACTGTATACACTCCTGATTTAGTGTGATGCCAAACATATCCATCCGAAGCAAGCGAGCGAGACGGTTTCAAGCCCATTATCAATGGGATATCTTCAGGGTGGAAGAATTCTTGGAGTAAATGAAGGTCCCACTGCTTGGTATCATTCCTTATAAAGGACTGAACAAGGAGTTGGGGTAGTCTATATACAATATGAGCTGCAGGTCTAGGAGGTCTAGCAATCGAGTCCGGGATCCAAGGTTCACTCCAAACCCTCGTATCTCGACCGGAGCCAATGGTTTTCCGTAAACCTGATTTGAGTAGCGGCTTTGCTGCCATTATACTACGCCATCCAAATGACGGTGAGTACATCCGTCGATCTTCTAATGGGGAGCCATGATTATAGTATCTTCCTTTCAAGACCCGTGCTAGTAGAGATGTTGGGAAATGAATTAATCGCCATAATTGTTTCGCAAGAAGTGCAATATTGAAATCATGGAGATTTCGAAATCCTAGTCCCCCCATATCCTTAGGGGTACAGATCTCGTCCCATGCAATCCAGTGCAAACCTCTCCTATTTTGTTTAGAACTCCACCAAAAATTCGAAATTATGCTTCGAAGTTTGTTGATAATGCCTTGTGGAAGTAGGAAACATGACATCACATATGTCGGGACTGCTTGAGCTACTGACTTCACTTGGATTTCCTTCCCTCCCTTTGATAAAAGTCGGGACGACCATGAGTTGGCACACCCATTGACTCGATCATGTACAAAGGAGAAAACCTTCATCTTCGATCCACAAATCTGCTCAGGCAAACCTAGGTACAATCCCATACCTCCTTCTGTGAAAATGCCAAGTGCGTGTTTTATATCATGTTTCAGGGATTGTCTAACTCGGTTTCCAAAAACGATAGATGATTTAGTCGCATTTAAGCGCTGACCCGATGCTTTCCCGTATACATCTAAAATGGTCATAATCTCCGTGCATTGGCTCACTTCCGCCTTACAGAAAAAAAGACTATCGTCTGCGAACAAAAGGTGTGAAATCCTCGGACTCGCTCTAGCCACACGGAGTCCCACGATCCTGTTTTCGGCTTCCGCTCCGGTCAAGAGGGATATCAGCGCCTCCGTACATAAGATAAAGAGAAAAGGAGACAAAGGGTCTCCTTGGCGGAGTCCCCTTCTTGGTATGATTCTTCCTCTTGGTTCTCGGTTAACTAGAACCTGATAAGAGACTGATGTAACACAGCACATGATGAGATCGACTATTCTTTCGTCAAAACCCATCTTAAGCATCAAAGCCGTAATGAAACTCCATTCTACTCGATCATAGGCTTTACTCATATTCGTTTTAATAGCCATAAACTCTGTCCTACATCTCATGTTGGTCCTTAAGGCGTGGAAATTTTCTTGCGCTAGCAGAATGTTATCAGTTATCAAACGTCTTGCCACAAAGGCAGATTGTGTCTCCGAGATCAGCCGAGGGATAATTCTCTTGAGTCTCTTGCATAACAATTTAGAGATAATCTTGTAGCTGACATTACAAAGGCTAATAGGTCTAAACTCCGTCATCTCCCTAGGTTTCCTTTTCTTGGGGATGAGACATATATTTGTTTGATTTAATTTTGGGTCGAAAGTTCCTGTGGCAAAGAAATCTTTCACGAGTCTAATTATGTCTTGACGCATTTCACGCCAGAATTTTTGATACAATTTGCTCGTCAATCCATCCGGTCCAGGTGCTTTCTCTGGATTTATCTCAAAAAGGGCTTTCCTAATCTCCAATTCGGATGGTTCCTCCAAGAGTATCATGTTATCCCCAGGGGTAACCTTTTGTGAGATGAAGCGGAGGGATGCATCTAAATTTGACGGGGAAGAGGTAGAAAAGAGGTCCCGAAAGTATTGGACAGCAACGTTCTCCACTTCGATCGCACTCTCTACCAACTTCCCATGCTTATCTTTTATACTGATAATTCGGTTTTGGGCTCTTCGTTGTTTTGTAATAGCATGGTGGAATTTTGTGTTTCTGTCTCCATCTCTATGCCATTGCTCTCTGCTTTTTTGCTCCCAGAACATGTTTTCTTCTCTGAAAGCCGATATCAGTTGTCTTCTTAATTCTTCCATCTCTTCTGTCGTAGAATTCTCATCATCTTGTGCTAGGTCTATTTTATTTTTCAATTCCTCAATCAGCACGGCAGAGTTAGTCGGGTTGTTCTTTTTCCAAGTACTAATTTTATTTCGGCAAGAGGTAACTTTTTGGTGAAAACTCCGGACTGGAGTTTCATCCATTTGTCCCCATCCCGATAGTACCGCTTCCTTGAAACCTGGGTTTCCTATCCACCTTTTGTCGAACCTGAATCTCTTCTTTGTCCTCCGAGCATGAGATTGGATCCGAGCTAGGACTGGTCTATGATCTGATCCCCATAATTGTAAGTATTCCACACATGTATGTGAGAAGGCCGAGTGCCATTCTTCATTCGCGACCGCTCTATCTAATTTGCATTTGACTTTCCCCGATCGTCTTCTTCCCACCCAAGAGAATGAGTTCCCTTTATATGGAAAGTCGAGCATCCCACAGTTTTCTAGCATGATTCGGAAAGGGAGGAAAGAACTCTCTAACCGACGTCTTCCTCCCCTCTTTTCATGGTTTCCGGTTATCTCATTAAAGTCGCCAATCATGAACCATGCATTACTTCGGTTTGTACTCATGCGTGACAATCGTTCCCAAACATGTTCCCGATGTCTAACCACAGGATCCCCGTATACAAATGTCATAAAAATATCATATCCTTCTAATCGAGTTTTGACATCAATCATGTGCTCATCCACATATAAAATAGAAACTGAAGGATCATCCATATAAAAAAGAGCTAGACCTCCACTTCGACCCACCGGGTCCATAGTAAAAACTTGGTCATAGCCAAAAGAAACTTGCACATCTTGCAAGAAATCCCGATTGTTTTTAGTCTCCGATAAAAATAAAAACTTAGGTAAAAAACAATAATAAAGTTCGTTAAGGTGCTCCTTGGTCAAGGCGGCTCCCGCCCCTTGACAGTTCCACGCGATTATATTCATCTTGGTATTTTCGGGGGCTTATTGCCTCCCACCTTTGATGATTTTACAGTTGTTGGAACCTTGATTTTTTTCTGGCCCGTAAGCAAGGTAGAGCCTGCTTTCGAAACAGGGCCATGATCTTCCAAATGGGCCGTGGAGGGCCCATTCTTTTTTGCTTTTTCCTTGGGTGAGCCCATTCCTAGCAGCATGTTTCGTTTCTTGATTGAGAGGCCAGCCACCGAAGGGCTTGTGGAGGTCGTCTTCTTCTTTGCCACCCGAAGGGTGCCTGACTTCGGGGAACCAGCACGGGGGGAAGGCACGGTGTCCGTCGGGGAGGTCTTCTTCGCAGGGGATGTCCTATCTTCACGATGCCCCTCCCCTCCCACAGAGGCCACTCCCGATCCCCCGTCCTCGATGGGGATGTCCATCGGATCATCCACGAGCTTTTGATTCTCAGTCAGTAGCTCCTCCTCGTCAAAGAGATCATCGTTCTCCACATCGAAGGTACCTTCTTCATCCATCCAATCCTCATCATCCAATATCTTCTCAGCATCGATCTCCAACTCTGGGATCCCCAGTCCTTCATTCTGGATACAAGTTCCTTGCTTTAAATGTGCTTCAGTTTCTTCCTCTTCCATTGTCATCTCATACCAACTTAAATGTTTAGCATTACTTTCAGGTTCGGTTGGTGTGACCTGGGGCAGGATAGGAGCTAAAGGATCATGCTTTGTGTCTGTGAAAAGACTTTTCTTGGCTGAGCTTGTGGCATCAGAAGTATCTCCCGCCTCCGGTAAGATTCCTTTTTGTTTGTCTTCTGCCGTTAGTCTTTTGGTCAGAGATAGTTTGAACGGCCTTTCCCTACGGTGCTCCGGGGAAGAAGAGATATAATTGATAGCCTTTATGTTATGATCAGATACTGTCCTCTGTGAGTCCGCAGAGTATGTATGGAGATGATGGGGGAGAGTGGCCCGAGATGATCCTGAAACCCGAGTTGTACCAGCAGAGGAGCGGGGTTGGTTATCTTTCTCACTTGGTCTTTTTTCATTTTCCTTCTTACTTTGGTTGAAAGACTCCTCATAACGACGTTTATTGTAAGCTCCCTTATCCCGGTGTTGATTTTCCAGGACAACCTTGTGCTGCTCCTTTCCTTCTTTGTCGCGAGGGTGGTGTTCAAGACGAGCATCAGAGTGGTGTCCTTAACGAGGATTTAACCGGGAGTCAATGCGTTTCCACACGCTATCCCTGGTACCCCTGTGAGAGCCAGCCACTGTCCGCCTATCCTGCATCAACCCTGCCTTAACCTCGCCTGAAGATGGTCTCCTTCCAGCTTCTCCGGATCTGGTAAAATCTTTCTTAGCCGGGTTGTCATGTTCTCTTTCAGCTTCTCTATTCATTTTGAATTCTTTCCTTTGAATTTCAGAGAGTTCTGGACAAAAGTCAGCTTCATGGGAGATGTGTCGACAGTGGGAACACCACCTATGGAGGTTCACGTACTCCAGCTTAACCGACACTGTCTCTCCTGATGGTAACCGAGCTCGCAAGGAGAATTTCAGGGGTAAATCGACATTTAGCTCAACTTGGAATTTTGCAGTTTTTGCTTCTATGGGCCCAACTGTGCCTAACCTTTCCCCTAGTGTTCGGAATATAGGATCCAACCAGAAGTGAGTAGGGATACCTATAGCGCAGATCCAGAAGGTCATGGTGTTTGGAAATGTGTCACCAATGTGGGGAGCCCATCTCTCCAGGGAGAAGGACCATTTGTTGAAATGGCAGGGTCTTTTGCTTAATACTTTTAGCATATCCTCCTCGGAGTCAAAGTCGAACTGGAACCGGTGATTCCCCAAGTCAATACCACAGACTCTACCCTCCACGTCCCAAATGCTTGGTCTTGGCAGAAGGGCAATGAGTGCTTCCACACTTCTTCGGTCGCGGTTGAACAGTCTACCAACGAGGCTCAGTTTAAACTGGGCAATAAGTTCAGAGTTATCAACATTTGGTAAGATAACCAAATCTTCATCTTCCTCTTCTTGGTACTGGTTCAGGCTTGTTACTTGTTTGATGAGAGTGTTTGCCATTGTTGTTCAAAGAGAGAAAATTTTGAGAGAAAACGCCGTCAACTTTCTTCCTTTGCAGGAGCTGGGACCTAGCAAAGGAGAGGTTAAAAACACAATCTTTAGGCAACTGTTAGAGACGAGGAAGAACTTTGGTTCTGCAGAGGAGAGTGGTAAGCCTTGGGTTCCTTCCTTTTTCCAGTTAAGTGTCTTTTCTTGTGGCTTCTCTTCATGACAAGAAGGTGATACTTTTTAGGTCGGAGTTGGAAGCGACCGTCGTCTTACGCCTCTGGCGAGCTTGAGAGTTTGGAAAAACCAGCGTGCAAGGAGGAGGGGCAGTGCAGTGACCAGCAGTTTAAACCAAAAGAGGAAACAATTTAGCCTCTTCTTACCTAGCCCATCTTCCTCCCCTGGAAACCAATATCATCAGTATACTAAGGCTTCCATCTTCTATTCAATCATAACAATCAATATCACTAAAACTGGAGGTGCTTTTGTTGTTGTTAGAGGCTTACATCTTATCACTGACAGAGGTTCATCAGTTTCTTTGCTAGTTGCTGCCTGCGATATTCTGGAGAGACAGTGACGGCTGTCACATGACCATGCCATGATTCACCATGTTCATGAAGGCTGTAACGGTTACTTTTTCAGTGAGGTGGTCTAGATTCACGGAGGTAAAGCGGAGAAGGTCGTTGCCCTGGAAGAAGAATAACGACGAAATAAACAAAGAGCTATTTTCAATGGGCCAGTTAGAAATCTAATGAAGCCCATTTACATTTGGGCTTAAGACAAGGATTACGTCATTATATAATTTGTTATTTGAATGTAAAAAAACTATTTAATTACCATCACCAATCAATCTCCCAATAGAACCCAATCCTCGGCGGCGATTCGATTGAAGAAACCTTCTTCCGATGGATCTGCTCAGGCAAGAGATTTTGAAGAAAAGGCAGAGTCTTTCCGAGGAAGCTGGTGGCAAGAAGTTCTACAAACGATCTGAGATCGAGCAGAAGAAACTCCAGAAGCTTCGTGAGGAAGAGCGACGCGAGCATGAGCTCAAGGCCCAGCGTAGAGCCGCCGCCGCCGCCGCAACTAACAGCGGTGGAAAATCATCCATTGATTCATCTGCTCCTGGTTCTTCTACAGCTTCTGCATCTACCAAATCCTCCGCTTCGGAGGCGGCTGCTATCTCCGATTCCAAATCCCTAACCGACGAGAAGAACATCGAAACCCTAGCTCTCCCTAGGCAGGAAGTGATTCGACGATTGAGAATTCTCAAGCAGCCGATGACTCTCTTCGGGGAGGATGATCAGGCTCGTCTCGATCGACTCAGGTACGTGTTGAAGGAAGGGTTGTTCGAGGTCGATAGCGACGTGACGGATGGGCAGACGAACGATTTCTTGCGTGACATCTCTGAGCTGAAGAAGAGGCAGAAGAGTGGGATCATGGGGGACAGGAAGAGAAAAGGTAGAGATGAAAGAGGGAGAGAGGAAGGTGACAGAGGGGAGACTAGGGATGGTGAGCTTAGTAGTGGTGGTGAGTCTAGTGATGTTGATGCTGATAAGGATTTGAAGCGTTTGAAGTCTAATTTCGAGGATCTTTGTGACGAGGATAAGATCCTTGTGTTCTACAAGAAGCTGTTGATTGAGTGGAAACAGGAGCTTGATGCTGTGGAGAACACTGAGAGGAGAACTGCTAAAGGGAAGAAGAATGTAGCCACTTTTAAGCAGTGTGCTAGGTACCTTACTCCTCTCTTCAACTTATGCAGGAAGAAGGTAACAAGCACAATCCTTTTCCTTTTATTACAAGTTCTTGCTTTTGCTTGCTATTTGGGTGTGAAACGTATTGGTAATGGGATTACTCGTAGACTTGTTATGGAGATTATTTTTGGTTAAGCAAATGGACATGCACTATCTCAGTTCTATCTAATAAGGAACACAGATTCACAACGTCTAGGTTCAGTTAATTTCGGTGCTTTTGGTTTCATATATGGTGACAGGGACGAGCGTTCAGTAATTGAATTCTAATGCTACATAGAAGTTTAAGCCGTAGAATTGCTAGTAGTAATCTGTTTCTTTACTGATTCTATATGAATGCATTTGTCATTGATGCCTCTGTTATCTGCATTTAGTTAACTTTAGAAGATTTTTGTTGCATAGCAAATTTCTCCCTTTCTGTCTTATTAGGATTGATTTACTCTTTGCATTGAATTTTTATGAGCTCTTCTGTACTTTAAAAGTTTCTTATCAAATTGCAGGGTTTGCCATCTGATATTCGTCAAGCTTTAATGGTGATGGTTAACCACTGCATAAAGCGAGACTACCTCGCGGCAATGGATCATTACATCAAACTAGCCATAGGAAATGCACCATGGCCCATCGGTGTGACTATGGTTGGTATCCACGAACGTTCTGCCCGAGAGAAGATTCACACCAACAGTGTTGCTCACATCATGAACGACGAAACCACTCGCAAGTATCTCCAGTCAGTTAAAAGATTGATGACTTTCTGCCAACGACGTTATCCAACTATGCCTTCTAAAGCGGTTGAGTTCAATAGCTTAGCCAACGGAAGTGATTTACAGTCGTTGCTCGCTGAAGAGAGGCATTTTGGTGGTGATCGCGGACAGGTCTCGGAAGAGAGACTCCGCCTCATGCCTTCTCAGAACGACAGCTAGTGTTTCATCTTTGCTGTGTCTTCCTGTTTTTCAGTCTTTCTCAGATATCTATGAAACGTTGAATCTGTTGTTCTTGAAACGAGAGTGATTGGTAAGAAAAAGAGAGAGAATCAAAACTTGTAATCCCTTTGGTGCAGACTATGTTTGATCATCTTTGTCCAAAAAAATATTCGATTCTCATCAAAACTCTCTCGTTGTACATTGATATAAAAGTCGCAAAACTAAATAACACAGTTAAGTAAACTACAATCACTGCGTGGTTTTCTTGTCATTTCTGTTGTTCTTCCTGAACTCTCTATTCTCTTCAGTGTATTGCTTCTTCATCAAAAGGCTGCACATTGCAGCTCTCACGGCTTCAGCTGCAGCACTCATCACACTCTCTTCTATTGAAACTTTACCCTGCAATTGCTCCAACAGTTTTGTACCTCCAGGAATGTGCTTATCTTCAAGGATTGAAGATGATTCTGTCTCTATACACGAGATGAGACGAACCCTTGAATAACCAGGGTGGTTAGAACCATTAGAAGCTCCAGATACCATCCATAGTAACCTTGTGGATGTGCTAAAAGAGATACTTGTCGGGATGAAACTTTCTCCAGGGATTTTAATCACCTAAAAGATAAATGACAGTTAAAATGCGGTTGTACATTTTACATGGATTGTTAACAAGTGTCATACCTTTGTGATGGAGAGAGTGTGGGCTGATAAATCACAGTTTAGCAATACTATTCCTTGAAAGCTGCGTTTTAACAATGGTGCAAGTAATCAAACATTTGATATCTTGTGACAAACGTATGCATGCTTTAAAAAAGAGACTTGCCTTTGAATAGCTACTGCTGCAAGAGAAGAATTTGGGAGTGCGCAAACATCGGTAACTGTTACTTGCGTCGGCTCACTTTCATTAGACTCTAAATGTTTCACCTTCCACAAGTAAAAACATCAATTGAAAAAACAAACCTATGATTTTCTCCAGGAAATGTCAAAACTACATAAGTCATAACCAAGACTCCAAATGAGACAAATTGACAGGAAAAAATGCAGGATTGAAATGTTTACCGATGGACGAACGTCACATGTGTCCAGAAGAGACCCAGATGTAATGTCCCACAGTCGAACCTAAAAATTCCAACATCAGTAACAAGGAGTCTACACTATACATTTAATAGAGACTTTAAGATCACTCACACTGGAATCTCCACTTCCAGACATGAGGTATCCTAGAGTAAGCTCTGGATTCTGAACAAAGCTTATGCAGGTGACGAACCTATCAAGGGTTTGAGACAAAAAAAAAAAGATGCATGAGCTGCTAAGTTATGAGTATTTGATAACAATCTTTTCATTTTGTAAAAAAAAAGACTCGATGACTTCAGAATAATTGGGATACGATTATAGGTTGTTGCTTTAAACTCTTCACTTACTCTGTATGTCCAAGACAAAAGCTCTGTATTTCATGAGCCCCTTGTAGAGGCTTCTCAGGAAAAACAGTCACCTGTGATAGCAAACATAAGCATTCACTATAAGAGCAATATGAACAAAAAAGGCATGACACTATACAATAGTGAAGTAGACTAGCTTACCCTGATCTTAAAGTCCCGATCTGCACTAAGAATATATCGACCATCAGGGGAAAACTCCTGTGAACAAGAACAGATCAGAACGAGTGACAATGTAATTAAAACTTCAGCTTTTTACAAGAACGAGACCCCATAAGAAAAAGCCTCTTGACCAAACATGATCTTACCAAGCTGGTAATAATACTACAATAGTGGGAAAGCAGCGGCACACCCTTCTTAGCTTTACCCTCATCCAGCTCAACCACCCACACAACACCAAACTTGTCTGCATAGCAAACATGTGAATCATCCCTGCTTACGGCAACCGCGGTAACTCTCTTTTCAGAAGATCTGTCATTATGAATTAGTATATAAGATTATGCAACTTAAGTTGGTTTTAAAGAAACACAGAAGCACAATTCTTAGAGCCTAGTCTACAATAATCCTACGTTGTTACTAAACTTACATGGTGGTAAGGCAATGCCAAGACTCAGCAGACCAAATCTTAACGAGCTTATCATCTCCTGCAGATGCAAAGAGCTTCCCATTTGCACCATATCGAATAGCTCTAATGGAATCTTTATGAGAAGGTCCATCAGATTCATCCACTAAACTAACTGGACGATTCTCTCTGGATAAAAACAATTAGTGAGATAACTAAACCTTGCTATATTCAAATTTTAATCCTTTTTTTATTTAAAGATTGTATATTGGTGATTCAAGGTTGAACTTAAATCAGCTTAACTTGAAGGAAGCAATGAAGCTTACATAAGATCGAAAACACGAAGATCCGACCCGATAGTGACAGCGACAGACTTCTGAAATGGATGAACGGATATCAATGCAGGAGCAACCTCGAGTTTGGTCTGCCTTTCTCCTTCTCCTTCTTCGATATGCGATTCTTCCATTCTTACACAGACGGAAAGTAAGTGACGTAAGGGTTTAAGCAGTTTGAAATGACGTTAGGGTATTAAGATTCAGCTAATGGGCCACGCGTATCGGCCCATTATCAACGTTTTTGGTTTGTTTTGCTGAGAGCCTCGGTTCCAAATAAACAGAGTTTGCTAGATAAGGAACCTCTTGCTGCTGAGTTTTCAAGCAAGACATTTGAGTATCTTTTTTTTTTTTTTTTTTTTTTTTTTGTCAACAACCCATTGTTACTAGATCAAGTGGTGGTCAGACGAGCCGATTCCCCGAGGGGTACCTCCGTGTGACCTGGTCTGATCTATATGGGAAAATGTAAATCCTTTCTTCCTTGCTTCCTTGGCGAGTGCGTCCGCACGACCATTCCTACAACGGGGAATATGAGACAGACTCACATCCTCAAAGACTTCCAGTGATTTCTGAAGTATCTCGATCTCTGTCGTGAAATTTGGCCAGTCTTCCGGGTTGGTCGCCATGTCTACAAGATCCGAGCAGTCCGTTTCGATCCGTACCGCTGATATCCTCAAGGCTTGCAGGCATGAGACTGCCCAGAGAAGTCCTTCCATCTCTGCATGCAATGCTGATCGGCTTCTGTTACATGCTCGTAGTCCGAAGTGTTCAGCGCCCATGTGATCCTTACAACTCCATCCTAAGCCACTGACACTACCATTATCGATCCATGATGCATCGATTTGGCAGGTTGGGAGACGGAGAAGCCCAGGGGGTTCTGTCACTGTCTCGAATGAAGGAGGAATCGCATGAACCTCCTCATCTTCCTCGCTCTCGTTTGCCTTCCTCCAACATTCTGCCTCTAAAGACGCATGTTGAAGGGTATCCATCGGGGAGACGACTTTCCCGTTGAAGAGTTTGTCGTTCCTTGCCTTCCAGATGTACCAGCAGATCCATGGAAAGGTATCGAATTGTGGTCTCCGAGGAGCCACTTCTTTTCTCTTCCAAAAGAGGAAGTTTATATTTTGATAAATAGATGTACTCGGGAAGTCACCCGGAATGGACGGATAGTCCGATAAAGCCCAAACCTGCAAGGCTGGGGGGCACTCAAAAAGAAGATGGTTGATCGACTCCACTGGGCCAGCACATCTAGGACAACTCCTATCGGTGCCCAGGTGTCTGTAGGTGAGCCTCTCTGCTGTTGGTACACAGCCCGAAATAGCTTGCCACAAAAAATGTTTCATCTTACTCGGGGCCTCTATCCTCCACACGTGACCTAGAAGGCCAGTGATACTTGGTTCAAGGACCAAATCCTGAGTAGGTCTCGTCTTGTTCGTCTGTAGCAGGTCGTATCCAGTCTTAACTGAGTATATCCCTGTCTTTGTGTAGTCCCAAACATATCCGTCCAGGGTATCGGAGTGTGACGGTTTAATCCCAAGGATTAGGGGAATATCATCCGGCTGAAAATACTCCCGTAAAAGTTGTATATCCCACTCCTTCGTATCATTCCTAATAAGGGCCTGAACGGAGAGTTGGGGGAGTCTGTATACAATGTGGTCAGCAGGCCTGGGTGGGCGAGCCACTGAATCAGGGACCCAGTGATCACTCCACACCTTCGTATCTCGGCCCGTTCCAATCCTCTTTCGTAGTCCCAAAATAAGTAATGGTTTTGCTGCCATAATACCTCGCCAACCATATGAAGGTGAGTATGTACGTCGATCATCCAAAGGAGAGGTATGCTTGAAGTACCTTCCTTTTAAGACGCGTGCCAGTAAAGAGTTTGGGTAGTGAATCAAGCGCCATAATTGTTTTGCAAGAAGTGCTAAGTTGAAATCATGGAGGTGACGGAACCCTAGTCCCCCTAAACTCTTAGGGGTACAGATCTCGTCCCATGCTATCCAATGTAAACCTCTGCTGTTCTGCTTCGAGCTCCACCAAAAATTTGAAGTCGTGCTACTTAGTTTGTCAGTAATGCCTTGTGGAATCAAATAGCACGACATTGGGTATGTCGGGACTGCTTGAGCCACCGCCTTTATCTGAACTTCTTTTCCCCCCTTAGAGAGTAGTCTCGATGACCAGTTGTTCACTCGCCCATTCATCCTGTCTTGTACATAAGAGAAGACTTTTGTTTTCGATCCACAGATATGTTCGGGTAACCCAAGGTACATTCCCATGCCTCCTTCAGTCGAGAAGCCCAAAGCTTCTTTAATTTCTCGTTTTCGAAGATGATCCACACGATTCCCAAAAAACATCGAGGATTTTGCCGCATTTAATTTTTGTCCCGATGCTTTCCCATAAACGTCAATAATGTCCATGATCTCTTTGCATTGGCTTACTTCAGCCTTACAAAAGAAAAGACTATCATCCGCGAAGAGAAGATGAGAGGTCCTTGGACTCGCATGGGCCACGCGGAGACCTACGATTTTCTGTTCCGCTTCTGCACCGTTTAGAAGCGAGATTAAAGCTTCCGTACACAAGATAAACAAAAAGGGGGATAAAGGGTTTCCTTGTCTCAGGCCCCTCTTTGGAGAGATCCGCCCTCTCGGCTGTCCATTGACTAAGACTTGATATGAGACCGACGTGACACACCACATGATGAGATCAACCAGTCGTGCATCAAAGCCCATCTTAAGCATCAAAGTTGCTAGAAAACTCCATTCCACTCTATCATAGGCTTTACTCATATCTGTTTTGATTGCCATAAAGTCGAGTCTACATCTCTGGTTGGTCCTTAAGGCATGGAAGTTCTCTTGTGCTATCAGGATGTTGTCTGTAATCAAACGTTTTGCCACAAAAGCGGATTGAGTTTCTGAGATCAGTCGTGGAATCAGCCTTTTAAGTCTCTTGCACAATAGCTTAGAAATAATCTTATAGCTAACATTGCAGAGACTAATCGGTCTGAACTCAGACATGTCCCGGGGTTTCTTCTTCTTCGGGACTCCGCTGGTAC